>JADBJO010023497.1:17500-20000 GCA_016801955.1 Conus betulinus
TCACACCAAGACCGATGGGCCCCCATCCTCGGGGATCAAAGTCTCGCTCTCACTGTGCAGGGCCGCCTCTCTATCATCCTTCAAATCCTCCCTTAAAACTACTCTCTTCACATCCTGATTGATGATGTCCCTTCATCTCCTTTTTAGCTGCTTGTGTGTGTGTGTGTGTGCGTGCGTGCACTCGTGTGTGTGCGCGCGCGCGCGCCTGTGTCAGCGTGTGAGTACGTGGGGAAGATATTGGTGTGGATGGATGTGAATTTATTATTGTTTGATTAGATAAATGCCTTTTGATCTCTGAGCTATAAAGTTTGCGGGGTTTTTTTTATTTGTTTGTTGTTGTTGTTTTTTTTATTCCCTTTAATTGCATTCTGATTGCTGTAGGCGCTTAGGTTATATGAGGGAATGTTGGTGACGATAATGATGGTTGAAAGGAATGGAAATGATCAAGAGTGGAGGGCTATCGTTGTTTCTGGGGGCGGGGGGGGGGGGGGGGGGGAGAGAGTAGAGAGAGACAGGGAGGGCAAAAGGGGGGGGGGGGGGGGGGGGGGGGGAGTGAAAAGCTCATATCTCTTCACCTACACATACGTATACACAGGGAGGACAGATGGGAAACTCATGCACCAGTATTATTGGACAACTAAACAATACTGTTTGGATGGTGATCATTGTCGTAAGTAAAATTATGTGTTGGCAATAATATGATAATGCTGGTTGGGAGAAATGGAAATGATCAATGAGGACATGTCTTTAAAAAAAAAAAGAAAGAAAAAAAGAAAAACCACTCATACACAAAGGGAGAAAAAACATGTAAACAGTATTATTGGTGGATGATGATCATAATGAGACTAATAGTAAGAAGTGAGATGGTGTTGGTATTAATATAATATAATATAACAATATTGGTTAGAATGGAAATTATCGATGAGAAAAAGGGTTGACATGGCAACAACTACAGAAACAACACCACACACACACACACACACACACACACACACACACACACACACACACACACACACACACACACGCACGCACGCACACACACACACACGCACGCACGCACGCACGCACGCACGCACGCACGCACGCACGCACGCACACAAAAGGGGGATGCCCACCAAACAGAACTAATGGGTGGTGATCATAATGATAACAGTTATATTTGGGATATTTTGTACTAATAAGTATGCTCGGAGAATGGAGAGAGAGAGAGAGAGAGAGAGAGAGAGAGAGAGAGAGAGAGAGAGAGAGAGAGAGAGAGAGACGGGGAGGGGGGGGGGTACTCGTTCTTCGCTTTTATTGTTCTAAATGTTTCTTTGTTGTTTTTTTGCCTGAAGAAGGCCCAAGAGGTCGAAATGCATTGTACATTGTCCTGTAATCTGTTTGTCTGTATCCTCTGGGGGAACTAATACCCTTTCCATTTTAAAGTTTGCTTCATTTTTCACCCTCAGTCACCTTTGTGTTAAAACCAGCCTTCCATGCCCCCTAGTCATTAAATATTATTCCACTTTGGGAGTGACTCAAAAGACGAAGAAGGCATCAGATATCATGAGACGAACAGCCTCAATTTTCAAGTACTAGTCTAAATTGATATCAAAACGTGCTGCTGAAAAAGTTTTTTTTTTTTTAATATATAAAATCTTCGAATTCACTTCAGAAAATGTTGAAAATACCTAAAAAAAAAATTTTTTTTTAAATCAGAGGGCTGAACATAGTGAAAAAATGTATTCTGGGTGTGGTCTTTAATATGAGGCTCATGTTTCATTCATATCCAGGGAACTGGGGGGGGGGGGGGGGGTAAAAAGTAACCTTAACGACATGTAATAATTTAATAATATAACAACGTTTGGATTTTTCAATAGACTTGTTTTTTGTGTTTGAACAAAACTTTAAGAAGACCCCCGCCTAATATCTGCTGATGCCATTGCCACCCCCGCCCACAACCACCTCATATGCAACGACAACCGTTATACCCTGGAATGAAACGTTCAGAGGAATGTGTCTCTGTTTCCTCGATCTAATATCGCATTTATTGTTCCCAAGTTCATGCGTTTAGGGGATCTTTAATGAATAGGCCTACCTTTATGATTCTGAACGAAGTAGGTGATTTAAACCTGGTTGTATTCAGTGTACTCAACCTGGTCACATCTACGCCTGGAGATTACTGTGTTTCACATTTGCTTTACAACTGTATATTTATTTTGTTATTTCGTTTCTTTTTACACGGCAACGAATTCTTTTTCTTTTTGTCTTCTTTCCTTCTTCGTCTTCTTTCTTCCTTCCTTCTTCATTCCTTTCTTTTTTTTTTTTCTTTTTCTCTGTTTGTCTGTTGTTTTTCTTTGTATAAGCACCACATTATCAGAGTGAGTGTGTGCCAGTAACACCACACATTACAACATTAACAAACCCAGACACATTGTATCAAGCACCAACACACTAAAATCAGCAAGAATATGCCCATCAATTTTGTGAGAAAACATACATACTATGCATGGTGTGT
>JADBJO010023498.1:0-5000 GCA_016801955.1 Conus betulinus
AAAACATTGCGGATGATCTCCCAAGTTTAGGCCACGTGTGACAGCGTAAGCGACACTTTGTCCACATACTCATGCTGTAAATTTCCACGACTTTCCTCCTTTCTCTTACTCTTAGAGTTGTCCATAGTTTCTCTAATCTTAAACATTGTGCTTGTGTCAATGTGTTTTGTTGTGTTTTTACTTCCTTTTTTCTCCTCCTTCACCTAGGCCAACCTGAAAAACAAAAGTCACCCACACCTAGTTGTTTTTCTGTCTTCGGGTTCACCTCTACCCACCTCACACTCTCCCTCCTCGCTTCCAAACCTATTTATACAGACTTATAAAGATTTACTACCACCACTGACAGACATACAATTTACACCCAAAGCCATAACAGCAACGCCATGCTAAACAAACAAACTAATAAATAACAGACAAACAAACAAACAAATTACACAAACAAACAAAAATCAAACCCCATCAAACCCCGATTTGCAGGACTACCGATGGAAATAAACCGCAGAATGGCGTAAAGTGAAGTTTCAGTTTCATCAAGGAGGCGTCACTGCGTGCGGACTAGTCCATATACGCTACACCACATCCGCTAAGTTTTGAGACCACGCTGCGTATGATTTAAGCTGATGGATAAATGAATTGATAACTAAGATAAGAAAATTGAAGAAGAGGCTCTCGTGGCTACGACTTTGCAGGTGTCAGTCCTATGCATGAGCCCAATACGCTGGACAGACCTTGAGTGCCTACCTAACATTGGTTGTGCCTTTTTTTCGTTTTTCATTGTATGTGTGTGTAGTGAATGTACACATGTGTGTATGGATTTGTACACACAAACTCATGCATACACATACACGCATGATGTGCGTGTATGTGTATGCATGAGTTTGTGTGTATGCGCGCGCGTGCATGTGAGTGTGTGTGTGTGTGTGTGTGTGTGTTGTGTGTGTGTGTGGTGTGGTGTGTGTGTGCGCGCGCGCGCGCGCATGCGTCTGTGCGCGGTTGTGTGTGTATGTGCCCGCGCACGTGTGTGCCTGTGTGTGTGAGTGTGTGCGCGCGCGCGCGTGTGTGTGTGTGTGTATGTGTGTGCGCGTATGTGAGTGCGTGTGCGCGTGTGTGCGCACGTGTGTGTGCGTGTGCAGAAGTGCATGTGCATATGGGTGGGTGTGATTTGTGGGTTTGTGTGAGCATACACAGATATCTGCATATGTATGTGTACATATATGTATGTATATGTGTCTGTTTTTTGTATGTCGGCATGTATGCACGTGCATGTGTTTGTGTGTGCGCGTTCATGTGTATGCGTGTATGTGTGCACGCGTGTAAGTTTGGATGCGCACAAGCACACATGTGCATATGTGTGTGTAGCTGTAGTGAGCACGTGCATGTATGCGCGCACGTGTGTGTGTGTGTGTGTGTGTGTGTGCGTGTGCGTGCGTGCTGCGTGCGTGCGTGTGAGCGTGTGTGTGTGTGCGCGCGTGCGCGTGTGTGTACGCCTGTGTGTGCGGTGTGTGCTGTGCGTGCGCGTGCGCGTGCTCGTGTGTGTAGTGACTGCATGTGTCTTTTATTGTTTGTGGGGAAATGAATGTTCAGAAGATGACTTTAAGAAGGATGAAGAACAAGATCAAAACATCAAATACAACATACGCATGCACGCACGCACACACACACACACACACACACACACACACACACACACACACACACACACACACACACACACACACACGCGCGCGCGCGCAATAAAAAACAACAACTCACTCTACACACACACACACACACACACACACACACACACACACCACACACACACACACACACACACACACACGCACACACACACACACACACCCACACTCCTCCTCACTCTCTCACAAACATACTCATATACCAAGGCTTGCACACTCACGTCCGTGGACTGTCTAACAAGGCTGCATCACCCCGTTGATGAACACACACCAGCGCACACACGTCTACAGTACACGTTGGGGGGCCCTGAGAGATTCAAAGTCTTATCTCAATTGACATGTGCTTGCTCATTTTGTGTCTGTTACTGAAAAGCCCAGAATGAGTTTGCCCCAATCTCTAGGAGTCTTTACAGCGTTGGCCTTGAGATTATTCCAATGTTTGTTTGCTTGGTGATGTTTTTCTTGCTCTTTCCCTTAAGTCTGGATGTGCGGCCACTTCCTCTCTTGATGTTCAGATCTGAAAGATAGCCTATGGTGTAGTGGCTTTGCTCTTGTTTGCTCACGTGATTCTTTCCGATTTCTTATCACATCAGATTGGCCAAGCTGTAATCCAACCAGTGAGTCTGCTCTCTCGCTTCCTTTAACTCCAGCATGTGTCAGGGCAGTACATCGATGTGAGTCTCTCCAATGGAAGGCCGCGCATTAGTTCATTCCAAGCAGGGTTTCCCCATACCACTTTTCACTTTCTGAAGTAGGTTCATTTAGTCATTCAGTATCATGGCTTGTTGAGTTTTTAAACTGGCCTGTGGATTAAAGCCAGCGGAGTGCTTGTGTCACTGCTGCTACCTCTATTGTTAGACTTAGAAGTTGTTAGACTGTGCGCGCCTTAGTCTTCCTGGATAGTTCGGCGGCCTTTTGCTTCACTGTGTATCCCCAGCCTGACCTGCCTCTGGTAACAGAACCGTCAGTGTATATTACAGTATCATCTTTTGTGCCAAGGTCTTTTACCTGCATCTGAATTTCTGCGTTGGCTTTGCCTTCTGGCCATTCTCGAGAGTGTCTTCCTAGTTCTGGAGCGATGGCAATTTGGTAGAGGTGCTTCAAGGGTTCTGGATACTTTTCCCATTCCTTGGTTTCTTTGACTTCTGCTAACTGGCACACAAGCTGAATACTGTCTTCTGCCTGTCCCATACATAATTTTCCACATCCTAGTCGAGTGTCTTTTATTTCCTTTGACCGCCGCATGAAAATGGGTTTGGGGGGATTTTCAAGGGCTCTGAAATATGCCTTCACCTGTTCCAGCTTGTGTCTTGTCTGCATTGAAGGAAGTTCGAGCAGGTATCGCATAGTTTGGTTTGTCCTTCGTGGTTCCCAGGATCCATCTCATTGCTTCGTTTTTAATTCTTTCTAATTTAAGAAGATTGCTGTTGGACAGTGTTGTAAGCCTTAATCCATAATCTGTCACACTGAGTACAAGTGCGTGATACAGTCGAAAGAGATGGCGCTGTTCAATGCCTTTAGCTGCCATTGGTTTCACGGCAGATAGGCCTTTTGTGCGTTTAAGAACAATATTCTCAACATGCTTTCTAAAGGTTAGCATTCTGTCCAAAGCCTACACCCAAATAGCTTTCGTTGCCAGTTGATTCATTTGGTTTTCCATTGAAGGAAGCTGGTGAGGGTACTTGTCCTGATGTCTTGTTGTTGAGAGTGCAGACTAATGTCTGGGATTTTTTGTAGGGTTGATGGACTATCCAGTTTCTTGACACCACTGAGCAGTGTTGTTCAACTGTTGCTGAACTGCTTTCGTTCTTTCTTGAGCATCTTTGATGTTTTTCAGATCAGACCAGGTTCTGCTCGTGTCCACACTCAAGCAATTCCGTTTCTGTTGAGGTCTGCAGGGCCTTTAGTGTAAACATTGTATAAAACATGGGGAGAAAGGAGAACCCTGAGGTAATCCCATGGAAAGTCTAAGATGAAATAAAGAGCCGCGAAAGGGGGATTGTGTGGCGATAGTGACAGGGAGGGGGGTGGGGGTAGGTGGAAGACAGGTGGGGTAGTTCCTCTTTTTCAGCCTTGAGCACTTTATAATTATCTTTTTATTAAAAAAAAAAAACTTCACTGTCATCCCATCCAACCTCCAATTATGTTTTCGGGGTCTATCCCACCAAAATAATGTTCAAATGAAACACAATTTAGTGGGCAGAGCGGGAAATGAGTCTCGTTGGCAGACGTTTTACGATCGCATTATTTGATGCACGCTGAAAAAAGAAAATGCTGGATTTGGGCCGAAATAGGACAAGGCGTCCGATATTTCACCAGATGTTGTTTTTTCCTGGTTTTTTCTTCCTTTTACAGCTCTGTTGCCTCAGTGCCTTTGGTTTTTCAGTGTAATTTTAT
Organism: Conus betulinus; assembly: GCA_016801955.1. Lineage (NCBI taxonomy): Eukaryota > Metazoa > Mollusca > Gastropoda > Neogastropoda > Conidae > Conus > Conus betulinus. Next base: position 4,077 of record JADBJO010023498.1, read on the forward strand.
GTCGTAGGATGCCAGACTAGTTTTTTCATGGGTTCTGAAAGTATTTGGAGTGTGTCGTGTGTGTGGTGTGTGTGTGTGTGTGGTGTGTGTGTGTGTGTGTGTGTGTGTGTGTGTGTGTGCGCGCGCGCGCGCGTGTGTGTGTGTGTGTGTGTGTAAAGACTAGATAGAAAGAGTGAGTGAAGGAGAGAGAGGGAGGGAGCTAGAAACAGAAAGAGGGGGAGAAGAAAGAGAGAGAGACAGACAGACAGAGACAGAGTCAGAGAGACAGACAGACAGACAAACAGACAGACACACAAAAACGGAGAGAGACAGAGTCAGAGAGACAGACAGACAGACAAACTCAGAAATCAGACAGAGAAAGAGAGGGAGAGAGAGAGAGAGAGAGAGAGAGAGAGAGAGAGAGAGAGAGAGAGAGAGAGGTGACTTCAGGAACCCTGGAAAAGTCAGCCGGAGTATTCCGGTTTGACGTTAATGGGTGAGTCATAAAAAGATTTAAGGTTCACACCCACCCACGGCAATCAATAGCAGACGGGGATAACGATCCTCGGAGAAGCAGGCAACGGGTCTCTGTCTAACTCTACACTGACACCAGCAGAACAACATCACGCTTAAGACGGATGGCAAAAAACGGCAGTTTTAGTGTCGGACACATATCAAACGGATTCGAACTCGCACCGACGGAACTGCGAAACAAACCCAGTCCTCTACCACTTGGCCAGCCTCGCACCACACCTGAGACCTAGAAAAATTACATGCTGTATTTAGATCCGGTGTAATATGACTCTTAGATCCCCTAATCTCCTGGATTCGCTCTCCCCCCGGAGACTAATTCAGGGTATACATTGGACAGACAAGGACAGAGCGGGAAACGAGTCTCGTTGGCAGACGTTTTACGATCGCATTATTTTAAAGCACGTTGAAAAA
>JADBJO010023498.1:12500-26485 GCA_016801955.1 Conus betulinus
GAGACTTGCTTTTTTACATGCTGATCGATGATGGTGGGATAAAGATAGAGATGCTGCTCTGGAGTTCCTGTCTGATCAGATCGGAAACTGTACGACAGGGCTGTACTCAGTGCCGCTTTTTATGATATATCCCGGCGTCAGCCAGGTCCGCAAGGAACACTCACACGTCCAATGCTGGTCAGTAAAATGTTTAGCAGTACTCAGGGAAGCATCTATTAAGTTGAACGAATCTGGACCGTGTGGTTGCAGTGTCCACCGTTTGAGTTCACAGCACAGTGGACAATTCTGGACAGAAGGCAGCTACGGCTGAAAAATCCCGTAAATACATGCTTGAGATGGGACTGAAACCCACGACTTCCGACCCTCAGACCCTTGACCCTGACCGCTGTGCCATGACGAGTGATACAATAAACGCCTGTTTAGAAACGAAACGAAAGAAAACAAAAAACAAACATACATACATACATACATACATACAAACAAACAAACAACAACAACAACAAAACCCGAAGAAGGTCCTCATTCAGCCGTCTGTCTTTCTACCTTATCTCCGTGTGTCGTTCAGTCAGCAGTCCGCTGTCCTACTTTCACTACGTATGTTATTTCGCCAGCAGTCAGCTTGGCTACGTTTTGCTACGTGTATTATTCAGTCAGCAGTCGGTTGTCATACTTTTAGCTACGTATGTTGTTCAGCCAGCGGTCAAATTGCTTATGTTTTACTACATCTGTTGTTCAGTCAGCAGTTAGTTCTCGTAGGTTTTTTTTGGGTGTGTTGGTCAGTCAGTGGTCGGTTTCCCTACGTTTTATACGTGGGTCCCTCAGGCAGCAGTCGGGTGCCTGCGTTTTACTTCTGAGTCGTTCAGCCAGCACATTCTTCTACCTATTTTGTTCAGCCATGAGTTTTTTTTATTGGTGTTCCTCTGAGAGAGAGAGAGAGAGAGAGAGAGAGAGAGAAGAGAGGAGAGAGAGAGAGAGAGAGAGATTTTTGATTCTCAGTACAGTTAAGATGTAATTTGTTTTATTGTTTACAATTTCTTATTTTATTATTCCTTTAAAATGTCAGTACAACACTATGTTAATCTGACAGGTAAATGGTTTCAGTCAGTCAGTGTGGGTGCGAGCGCACATGCGCGCCGCGTGGTGTGTATGTGCCTGTGTGTCTGTATGTGTCTGGTGTCTGTGGTGTGTTTTTAATTGATGTATTTTCACATGGCGATTGCAGATAGATGTAGTATAATATAACACATAGGCAATCCCTCCCACCCCCGTCCGCGGCGTCTTCTGCACTTATTTCTCCTCTCTTCTCTCTCACCTCCTCCCTTCATTTTCCACTGGTCGGAATTGTTCTTTTGAGAAAGACTTGCAAGCTCAACAAGAGAGATATTAGCTGTTGCACACATTAAAATGATCATTTACCCGAAAATTATGTTCAGTATATATTATATATATATATATATATATATATATATATACTTAGAGAGAGAGAGAGAGAGAGAGAGAGAGAGAGACGGAGAGAGAGAGAGGGGGAGGAGAGAGAGAGAGACGAACCAACAGACAGATATTACAAAAGATGATGAATCAGGCACAGAGACAGAACGTAAGTCTGTGGTGAGTGTATTGTTTTGAAGAGACTCTGTTTGCCTCTTTCACAGTTCAGAAGGAACGCAGAAGTATAGTCCACATTAAATTCATTATTAGATCTGTCTGTTTAAAACAAAAAGTGATTGCCAAGACAAAGGCACGCACTAGTCAAAATCACAATTACTGTGGGCAATTGAATCGGCAATTGTCGGTTCAGAAAGTTATCCGTGTTCTGTGCCAGTCTCGTACTTCCTTTCGAACAGTTCCACGTTAAAGGTAATTGTTGTTTTTGAGCAGGTTTCCCTTGGAGGGTATTGGCATTTCTTGGTAGTTAGGGTCCAGTCCTCTCGGCACTCTGAGTCTGACTTCAGGGCTACAATTGTTTCAGCAGGCTCGTGCCGCCCCTCTACATCGTGCCCTTTTCATACGTCTCCCCGCCCCCCCCCCCCCTCCCCACCCTCCCCCCCCAGCCCGTATCCTCATCCCACCAACCACCTCAAGTTTCCCTCTCTTTCTTTGATTTTGAACAAAGATTCAGAAGGCGAGTGAAGTCGCTGACTGAACTGCTGCTGTCTTTTCATTTCTCCCTGCTTGTCCTGCTGTCTGAAGTCTCAACACAGCCTGAAAGGTCTCTAAAGTGGAACAAATAATTGGAACTGGTAAGAGTGACATGGATTTTGGAAACACTGAACCAGTCCAACACGAATCCACAGTCCTGAACCTCATTTTTCTCTGAAAAGATTTCCTTTGTGTACCCCATCCTCTAAAGCAATAGTTGAGCCGCTCTCCGCTAAGTAACAAGCTGCTGCTTTTCCCGAAATGTTTATGGTAGTTGAATGTTCCCGGAGCGTCCTCCTTTATTTTCTGGGAAACCTAACGATGTACTACTACTTCCTTTTCTCGATCCCACCCTCATCCTGGCCTTGACCTCTTCTCCCCCTGTCAAAGAGACCAGGGAACTGATGCTGGTTGTGTTTAGAATCTCAAAGGAGTTTATAAAGTGAGATGACTTGCAGGCGGATAGTGACACACACGTAAACGAAAAATTGAGTCATTGTTGCCGCCGAATGAAAGCAACAAACAAATACGAGAACAAACACGACGCGGTTTCGACCCTCTGTGGTCTGCTTCAGCATTCAAGACAATGAAAAACGAATAACGAACAGTTCATCTGATCTCTAAATCGGGCTATAAATGGATGTATGGAAAGGAAACGACAATGATAGTGTGAACAACAAACAACAATGATAATAACAATTTTATGATGATGATAATGATGATGATTTGGATGATTTGATGTCCGATTAAAAATAATGGAAATGATAATTGATCAACAACAAGAGTAACTTATATAACAACAATCAACAAAAATGAGATGATGAGTGATGATGATTGATGATGATGATGATGATGAGGATAATAATAATAATAATAATAATAGATGTAAAATAGAATGATAATGATAATTTTCTATACTTATATGATAATATAATTATAATATCGCATAATAAAGATTATTGATATAATAATGAGGGGAGGGGGATTTATTATGTGATTAAAATAATCATAAATGATAATTAATAATCTAATGAAGAAGAGTGAAGACGAAGAAGAAGAAGAACAACACACAATCACTCACAACCACAATCATCATCATCAACATCATCATCATCACATCATTCCTTTTGATATGAGTGAGATGATATGATGATAATGATGATGATTGGCCACTCGTTAGAACATTAACAAGAGTGGGGACTGGACTTTCACACTTTCATCAGTATATGATCAAAGTAATGTAGTAGTAAGAATAACTAACTGTACCGATCAGAAGTGGAGAACAAACCGAGGGTTCAGAGGATCGTCGGTCACAACAACATTGTTATACACTTAGCAACAGAATCAGTGAACGATGATGGACCGATGAGACGACTATGAGGTGATGATGAGTGTGATGGATTGATGATTATGATGATAATGATGATTCTGATCTGATGCCATGATCATTATGATCATTATGATTCTGTGATCGTGAATGACTGATAGAGAGAAGAAGAGGAAGAAGAGGAATAGGCAAGACAAGAAAGATTACTTTTTTTTTTTTTTTTTTTTTTCATTTACGTAGGACGGGATGATCAATGATCAGTCACTGGTGTCTGTATTTTCTTCATTATATTTTAAAAAAAAATAAATCCAAGATACCTGGCCTGAATAGGTTTTAGAATGCAAAACAAGAGACAAGTAATAATGTAAAGCATGCAAAAAAGCCGTTTAAAAATAAAATAGAATAAGAATAATAAGAATGAGAGAGAGGGGAAGTAGAGTAGGACACGGAATTGTGAGAAGTGCCTGAAAGAGAAGAGAGAGAGAGAGAGAGATAGAATTAAGAGAAGATGAGGAGAGAGAGAGAGAGAGAGAGAGAGGCGAGGATTGCGGGTGTGCGGTTGAAAAATACATTGTTTCTGCGTATTACAGAACCGAACAAACACAACACAAAACAAAATACCGAGGAAAATGAAATAATATACAAAACAATATCATTTTAAAAAAGCTGATTAAAAGATAAAGAATTCAACATAATAACCCATAAATTGTTAAGGAAAAAAAAAAAAAAAAAAGCTTATGATTATAGCAGCCCAGAGCCCAGTTAACAATGTGATGGAGGGTGGGGGGAGGGGGTGGAGTATGTATATAGGTAACAATCAAAACAAAAAAAACAAATCACAAAACATCAATCAACGCAATCCCAGCCCCAATGCATAAAATGGCTCAGAGATGAGAGAGAGGGAGAGTAGATAGCTATAGTAGATTAATACAACAGTACAGAACAGACAAGAGCTACAAGAGAAGACCGAAGACCCACACAGAGGACATAGAGAGAGAGAGCGAGAGAGAGATAGGAGAGGAGGAGAGAGAGTATAGAGGTCTTGCGCTTAAGAATAAGAAATATAACAGAATACAAATATAAAGATTAATACGAAAACAAGAAATGTCAGGAGGTAATGGCCACCACACACACATAACCACCCACACGACACCACCCCACACACACACACACACACACACACACAACAGAGTATTATCTACCCGCAACCTCTTCCTTTTCTTTCTCCCCCTCTGGTCAGAACAGTCACTATCTTTATTTCACTAAAATCTTAGACACTAAACTACGACCTTACTACGATTACTGTAATTATAATTGAGAAATATTTTCTATCATTAATCTACAATTACTATTATGAGATTGGTCTTTAAAAGATGGTAATATCAGTTCTTGTCTTTTATTATCATATCTAATTATTTTTCTGCGATTATATCCCACCAATTATCCCACCCCCGCCAACCACATCACCATTCACTCACTAACCAGCGACCCCCACCTCACACCATCCACCACCAACCAACCACCACCACCCCCCGACACACTAACCATCAACATCAATCAGCACACATCCATCATCAGATCGTTGTTGTTTATAGTCATTATAAAATACAAACGCATTGTGGTCATCCTCGTCCCTTTCCCTTTCCCATGCAGCCTTAGTTACACCTTTCCACAACACATCCCATTTTTGCGCGCCAAGAGGAGATAAGGACTGTCGTGCTTTTTTCGTTTTATGGGTCTTGAATGTGTCGTTTTGTTCTTGGTGCCCTAAGATTTTTAACCAATGTGGTTCAAAACAACAGCGTCGTGGTTGGTCCTCTTGGAAATTTTTCGGTGGTTCTTTCGTTCGGGTGGCACAGGTATTTTTTTTTTTTTTTTTTTTTTTTTTTTTTCCTTTAAGATAAATTTTAAGGGTCCTGTTTAAAATGTAAAAGTCTGTGTAGGTTCATTTGGCCATGTTAGAAATTTTTTTTATTTTTTTTTTTTTTTTTTTTTTTATTGTTGTGTTTTCATTTTTTTTTCAATATTTTCCCTGGCTTCTTTTCGTCCCTCCCTTTTCCCTGTCTCTTCTTTCTGCGGTCATACTTGCTCTGCTTCTTTAATCTTTGACGGTATGTACGTGTGGTAGGGACGGGAGTGGGGGACGAATGCAAATCTTTTCCATCTTCTTCACCAGTTTTGAACAGGTCGGTCGAGAGCCTTAATAAGACACTGAAGGTGGTGAATCTTTGCTATGTATCCGTGTTTCAGTGGAGGATTAACACCTGGCAAACCCTGGGGAACCGGTCCGCGGGCGGTGTGCCGGCTGTTCCCTCCAGACAGTTTGACCGTCCGCCCCGTTGCCGCTCGTCTTTTCCTCGGATTATCCCTGGGTTCCACACATCATGAATATTAAGATATGAGGTAAGTTGGGTGGTCAGAGATTAGTGGTTAAGCAGAACATTAGTTGGCTTCTTTGAATGTGCTTCTTTCCATGCTGTAATCATAAATAAATACAAACATAAAAAAACCAAAACACAAAGCTGCAACATTTGACTCGAAGTATAATAGACAGGAGAGATCTATAGATAGAGAGAGAGAGAGAGAGAGAGAGAGAATCTATATTTCTCAAGGTTTTTCCAGATAATCAATTAATGATAATGCCTGGGTTTTTCATCCCTCCGTTGCTTAGTCGAATGACGACTTAGCGTACTAGCCCACTAGCTAAAACATGACTAAATTCTACTATATACCCAATCAACCCTCACAAAACTTTTTCGCAAACATATATATCTATTCGTTTCACACACCCTCCCACAAACATGCCCTAAGAATTCAGCTTGGTTTTTTTTTTTTAGGTTGTCACGATCGCTGTGATCAGTAGGGAGCCCTGATAAATTCAGAAGGCAACGTAAGTCAATACCTATACTCCCAAGAAGCAAGGCTCGAAAACAAAAAACAAATATTTTTGTGTACTAATACTCCATTTAAAAAACCAAATTCAAAGGCCACCTAGAAACCCTGTGTAAATGAACTTTAAAATGAAACTTCTCATCAAAGATGTGACTAAAACTTAGTTTAAAGATGTGTGCAGTTAGCCGTGCGTGCTCGTAGCAGGGGTGCTGTGGTGTGTGTGTGTGTGTGTTGCGTGGTGTGTGTGTGTGGTGGTGTGAGAGGAGGCGAGAGAGAGAGGGCGAGTGAGAGAGTGGGGAGAGATAGGGGATGAGAGGAGAGGGAAGAGAGAGAGAAGGAGTGAGAGAGAGAGAGAGTTTTATTTGGAGAGAGGGGAGAGGAGACGGAGGGGAGTTTCTTTTTCTTCTCTGTTTCCCTATAAATGTTTAAATGATGTGCGAGACCAATAGATGACCAAGTTGGTCTTGAGTTCATTTTTGTTTTAATCAGGTGGAGTGGCCGAGGACGTGACAACGGAAACGTGGGATTGGGAAGGCCGGGATGATTGAGGGGGAGTGGAGGAAAAAGGAGCGTGGGACGACGTGCAAGAAGCGGGGATGGATAGGCGTGGAAGCGGTGGGCGAGGGGGGGACGCGGAGCGGGGGACGGAGGTGAAGTGGCGTGAGAGCGCTTGGAGTGTCTTCACGAAGAGCTAGAAGTAAGCCTTAAAGTCTGTAGGGCCCAAAAAGTCGTGAACTTCTCTGGACGATTAACCGAAAGATCTGACACGAATGACACCCCCCCTCCTCCCACTCATTTTTTTTGTTCTTTTCTCTTTCTTTCCTTTATCTGATCCTGATTCTGTTCTTCAGTCTAGGCGCGGTAACACGCGGATGTGACAACCCAATAAAGAGTACAACAACCGACAACAACAACAAACACAAACAACAAAAAACAACAACATTCTAGTGAGCAGTCTCTTGGTTTCGGCCTCCCCTGCTCCCTAGGCCACACAATCATAAAGATTAACAAGAAGAAGAAGAAGGAGAAGAAGAAGAACAACAACCACACAAGCAAAATCCAACATTCTTGCGAGCAGTGTCCAGTGTTAGGCCAATGTATTTCCGTCCGCCACCCACAACAAAAGAAAAGACAATTTCTGTACGCCGAATACAGTCTCAAACCGCTCCATTCTTCAGGAGGATTCGCGCGTTCGCATTTCCAGCGGAGAGTGAAAAATAATAGGCCAATGGACAATGTTAGGTTTTCTGCTTGTCTTGGTCCTGACACATGGGCATCAAGGTCAGCATCACTATTCGACCACGCCGAATGAAAAAAAAAAAGGTTCAATACATCCTAACTGCAACATTTAGGAATTGCTGGCAATTTTATTCGCTTTTTTTCTACTAGTGTATGTGTGTGTGTGTGGTGTGGTGTGTGTTTTACGCTTTTTTTTTTCTTTACTCGTGTGCTCATTGGTTTATGTGTCGTGCTCATATTGGTTGTTTATGTGCTAGTGTGTAGTATGTGCGCGGGTTGGTGCGTGCGTGCGTGTGTAGTGTGGGTGTGTGTTTTGTGTGTGTGTGAGTATTTTCAAACACGTGTGTTTCGGTTCCATCTGATTTAATCACGCAATATTTGGAATATGGTGGTTAAAGCTGTTATACCCTTGACATGACACGGACGGGAGAAGAGGAGGAAAACACATAAACCCCCATCATCCCAATTTTCTCTAGTTTACATTACCCATCTATCTATATATCGGTGTTCGACGATCGTTTGTATGTCTGCAAAGAGCATATGACAGAAGCACTCTCAGCCCTGTGGAGACGAAAAAATAGATAGATAGCACATCTGTTGAATTATATCCAGAGTATTACACATTTCCCCCCTGGACCCAACTAGCACCGACCCGAGAGTTTTACTGTTTTACAATGTTTCACACTATCTGCTAATTTTATTACACTGTCTAGAATTTTTTTTTCCACTTTTGTTTTGGGTGTTTTGTAAACGTAATTGTACATTATTTTTACACCATATCCACAACTCCATTACCTTTCGTTGTTTTGGTTGTTTTTTTTTATCACAAGGGACGGGAGTAAGTCTTTGAGTCCTATTCCATCTTATTACTTCCCCTGGTGTTTCGTTATCATTAATGAACTGACAATCGGCAAGACGACATATTCAGATGAGTTTTTTTTTCTCCCCTCTTTCCTTTGTTCTAATCGAGGTATGTATCAGTTTAAAAGTGATTACATAGACGGCGCTAATAGAGGACAGTGCACAGATTTCACAACAGAGACATATTTGTCAGGTCACACCACATAATCCCGTATACAACTATTAACTGGTAAAAAGAAAGACAAAAAAATAATAATGATAGCAATGACAACACCCAAAACAACAGAAAACACTACTACTACTACTTCTACCACTCGCAAATGTCAAAAAACACGATTAGTGCCTACGAGTGTCTGTAATCTTAACAAATCATGCCATCGGTATAGAACAATGAAAAATAAAAAAGAGATTTAAAAAAAAACACCAAAAAAACTTGTTTCAAGCTGCTCTCTGCTCTCTTCAGGGTGTTCATTTTGGGGCACGCTACCGGTGTTATATATATATTGTGTGTGTGTAAGCGTGAGTTCTGCATGTGTTTCACACGCGGCCTGTATCTTTTTACAATTTGATTTTTTTGGGGGGGGTGCGTTCAGGGAGGGGTGTGTTAAGGAATGGTGTGTTGACAAGAATTTCCATTTGTGCCTGCAATTGTTTATGATCTCAACTTTTGAATTCAGAGTTGCTAGATGATGAGGTTTGCATAATATCAGCCCACTTTTCTGTAGAACATAGGTTGCAATTTTTTAGAGATATTGTTGTATGTATGTGTGCTGCTTTTTTATAATTTTCCATGATATATTATAGTCTATTTTTTTTATCTTTAAGTTTCCAAATGTGTTTGCTTAGTTCTGTTTTTGGTTTTTATATTTTTCATTTTTGAAGGACTGTTTATGGTTTGCATATCTGGTTTTGAAATGGTTTGCAGTAATCCCTATGTAGTTTTGAAATGGTTTCACATCAGTTGTTACTCCTATGTATGTTTTCTTTTCTACTATCAGTTGTTACTTGTGGCTTGGTATACAGTACAATATTATTGTAAAGGCATTTATTTATTTCAGGGGGCATTGATCTTTTTTTTTTTTTAGTGCAGTTTACAAGATGTCCTTTTGTTACCCTTTTTGGCTGTGTTGCCTTTAGTTTTTTGTTAGATGAGTCAATTATGTTTTTGAGGTTTGGGGGCATACATGAAATATGATAGCTTGATGGTGTTTTTTATTGAATATTTTAGATAGTACATGTTCTTTTTGGAAATGATGTTTAAGAATTTTTAAAGAATTCTTTTCCTACATTAGTCTTTATTCTTCCCATCTGGGGGATTATACCATATGATCTTCCTTTTTCCTGTTTTTTCTTATTACTGTTCATGTGTTATTATCTGGGTTGTATTGTAGTTTGTAGTTGTAGCCACTTTTTTTTCAGTGCCTCTTGGTATTCAACTGCTGCACTGTTGAATACTTTCTCGTTGCATGACAGGTTAGACAGTCTTTTGTTTTATGGCCATTGGGTATGGTTTTTTAAGGATAGAAGGTGGATGGTTACTTTTGATGTCTACGTAGATGGGTATAATCATTAGTTTTTTTTATATATGGTTTGTATACATGGTCATTAAGGTCTAATGTTATGTCTAGGTTAGTTTTACTACCTTCTTGTTGGCTTCTACTGTGATTTTTAAGTTATTGCTTTGGAAGATTTTGCAAAGTTTCTTTTTTCTTAATTTTCAATGGTTTTTGGTTTATTGTTTTAGCGCGGCGAGAGGCCCGTGTCTCTGTACAAGCCAACCTGTTTACCAAGTATTTTTCTGTATATTGGATAACAGTGAATAGTTCAACTAGTTCACATGTTTCGGCACCATCATATGAACCCATTGTGACATCAAATGTGGAATTATTGTTTGCTTTTTTTTTTTGTCCAAGTATCATTACTGCTGTGGAGACTAGAGTTTTTTTTTAGTGTGGAAGATGATTTCCATCTCAGCCACACCCATCTACGTAGACATCAAAAGTAACCATCCCACCTTCTATCCTAAAAACCATACCCCATGGCATAAACAAAAGACTATCTAACCTGTCATGCAACGAGAAAGTATTCAACAGTGCAGCAGTTGAATACCAAGAGGCACTGAAAAAAAAGTGGCTACAAACTACAAACTACAATACAACCCAGATAATAACATGAACAGTAATAAGAAAAACAGGAAAAGGAAGATCATATGGTATAATCCCCCATATGATGGAAGAATAAAGACTAATGTAGGGAAAAGAATTCTTTAAAATTCTTATAACATCATTTCCAAAAGAACATGTACTATCTAAAATATTCAATAAAAAACACCGTCAAGCTATCATATTCATGTATGCCCAACCTCAAAAAACATAATTGACTCATCTAACAAAACTAAAGGCAACACAGCCAAAAAGGGTAACAAAAGGACATCTTGTAACTGCACAAAAAAAGATCAATGCCCCCCTGAATAATAATAAATGCCTTTACAATAATATTGTATACCAAGCCACAGTAACAACTGATAGTGACAAAGAAACATACATAGGGATTACTGCAAACCATTTCAAAACTAGATATGCAAACCATAAACAGTCCTTCAAAAATGAAAAATATAAAACCAAACAACAGAACTAAGCAAACACATTTGGAAACTTAAAGATAAAAAAATAGACTATAATATATCATGGAAAATTATAAAAAGAGCAGCACCATACAACAATATCTCTAAAAAATGCAACCTATGTTCTACAGAAAAGTGGCTGATATTATGCAAACCTCATCTAGCAACTCTGAATTCAAAAGTTGAGATCATAAACAATTGCAGGCACAAATGGAATTCTTGTCAACACACCATTCCTTAACACACCCTCCCTGAACGCACCCCCCCAAAAATCAAAATTGTAAAAAATTCGACCTTTTGTTAAACGACCGCGGCCGTTTTATAACGAATTCTTTTGGTTGCTTCGTTATAACAAGTGTTGACGGTTTTCTCTCTCTGTCAGAAAGAATAAAGTACCAGAGAGAAATTACACAGGGCCACGATTTCAAGATACGATGGAGAAAGTGGGGGGAAAGGGAGGAGGGAATGGGAGGTGGGATTTCTGCTGCACTGTTCGTTTTATGTTTCACACTGCCAAGCTCATCGAACTATTACACTGGAATGGAAATAAAACTCTTTAAGTAATTGATTTTTAAAATACACGCACATCTGCCGAACTGAACAGCTTTTTTTGTTCCTCCTGTCATAATTGGCAAGGAATCACAATTACCAAAAACAGTGTCTCAATAAGGTCTTGAAAAAAAAAATGATTCTTTTTTCTTTCCCTGAACCTTTTTCCTCCATCAACGCAGCGGAAGTCATAGATGTGTTTGTTATGTTTAGTGTATACAATCAAGAGTTCTTTACTATTAGATCATTCTACACAGTTAATTGAAAGGCAGTTCTAATGGTCTGATGTGAATGTTCATATTTTATGACCATCAGAAAAGCATGGTTGTTGCCACACCGAACAGACGGCGAAGAAAGTCAAATTCTCACATTCTGCGACCCATAGAAAAGGATGATTGTAGTCCACTAGCTGGATGAGAACAAAAAATCCTCAAAGAAGTCTTACACGCTCTGAAACAACAGAAAAAAAGATGATCGTTTGCCAGACTAGACGGGAAACAATCCCCAAATGTCACACTTTTGACAGAACAGATAAGGTTGATTGTTTGCCACAGGTGGACGAAAAAAAAAGCACCTCAACCTCTAACAGTGGAGAGAAAGATCTCAAAAGGATCATTCTAGTTTTCATCCTCGTAACACAACAGGCACCCAAGTCATTACAAGAGTACTTTGCGGCAGTTCTGTCAAACTTCAAACTTCTCGTTTGATTCTCTCCGTTAGGTGGCCTAAAATGAGTACTGGCTGGCGCTGCTGCGGTGTCATCACCTCCAAAATACTGACTTTTACCTTCTCTGCCTTCGATCACTCAGAGGCAACTCAGATTACAGGATTATCAGAACAACACATTTTTTTATTGCTTACGAATTACAGAGACACGGTTTTACACCCATACACAAACATACCAACTAAACAAAAAAAATGCTTGTGTGCTTTCAATTTTACCTGTTAGTACGGTGAAACTGTTGTAGGAAAAATGAACACAATCTTAGTTTAGTGCAGAAACTAGTCAAACACATGCCTCCTAACACGTTTGGGTTTCTATTGAGAGCACCCGCAAAGAAAGCTCTAAGCTCTACATAATTTCCTAAGCTATGCTGGGCAAAACCAAATCTCGCAATCGCCCCCCTCATCGCCCCCCAGAACTAGCGGAGCGACTGTTAATGAAGCACTACACATCGCAACGCAAAACAACCAACCATTTCAGAGAAATGGTTCCCGGACCCACAAATCTTCGTTATATTCCGGTTCGAATTCTTCACGTTCCCAACATATGATTCGCTATAGTCGGGCTGCTTCGTTATAAGCGGCGTGATGGGCCCTCTGGTGGGGCCCCAAGCTCAGTTCGTTTATAAGCGACATTTCGTTACAAAAAACCCAACTTCGCTACATCAAACAAACAAACCCGACGTATTTTAGTCATGCCGAACGATAATTTTAGTCATGTAAAAAGTTTTTTTTCACACGGGACCTAAACCATTTTGCTTGCCTGATATGCTATATATATAATAATATAATACGTTTGACAAAAATGATAAACAAACACATATTTTAATAGGATTACTCTAATATATATATAAGAATAATATATATAATATATATATACTATGTTATGTTTGTTGTGTGTTGTGTGTGTGTGTGTGTGTGTGTGTGTGTGGTGTGTGGTGTATGTGTGTCGTGGCGTGTGCGTGTCCGCGTCTGCGCCTGCTGCCGCACGTGTGGTGGTGGTGCCGTGTGTGCGTGTGGTGCGTGTGCGTGTGTGTGTGTGTGTGTTGTGTGTGTGTGTGTGTGTGTCGTGTGTGGATTGTATGGGGTTAGAGAGAGTTAGACATCCTTCCTCCTTCGAGTAAGAACCATCAGGAATCCGTTTATCGACGACCTTGGACAGGAGGTTTGGCGCTCTCTCCGTAATGCCCTTGCAGCTATTAATATAGTTTGTATGTGCTATAAAAAATTGTTTTTGTGTGCACATAGCAATCATGCTCACACACACACCCAATCTCCCTCCCCTCCACGCTTGGCAAATCAGGTTCGATTTTGGAAATAGCCATTATCGGTGCGTTTGTTGATGTTGTTTGTTCACTTTTCTTTTTTATGATTTGGGAATGGGGGTCAGGAGGAGGGGTAAGCTCTCTCTCCCTCTCTCTCTCTTTGTGTGCGTTTGCGTGCGTTCGTGCGTCGGGGCGTGCTTGTGGGTGTTTCTCTATGTGGTGTTGTGTGTGTGTGTGTGTGTGTGGGTGTGTGGGTGCGTTTTAGTGTTTGTTGTGTGTGTGTGCTGTGTGTGTGTGTGTGTATGTGTGTGTGTTGTTTGTGTGTGTGTGTGTGGTGTGTTGTGTGTGTGTGGTGGTGTGTGGTGCC
>JADBJO010023499.1:0-2500 GCA_016801955.1 Conus betulinus
GTCAGAAAAATGATTCTCCACCATTCTCGTCAATAATAGGTCTCTCTCTTCTCTATCCTCTCGCCTTCCTCTCTCTCGATCTCCTATATCTCTCTCTCTCTCTGCTCTCACAAACACACAACACACAAACACACACACACACACCACACAAAACACACACACACACACACAACACCACAATAAAAAATATCACATCACAACACACACAACACACACAAAAACACACACAAACACCACACCCACACAGACACACACACACGAACTGACGAACTATCTAACCAAGTATAACTAAGAACTAGCTGGACTTGCCAACTTTTCTAACTAAACTTACTATCTAACTCAGTAACTAATTAACTGTGTAAAAAACTAACGGGACTCTTTCAACGACTAACTAAATAGTAATTAAAATAATCAAATATTCATTCTAAGATGCTGTGGTCTAGACAATTCCCTTGCCTGCAGACATGCACATACAGGCACGCGCTGAAGAGAGAGGAGAGAGAGAGGAGAGAGGAGGATGCGAGATAATTTCAGATCCACTTCAGTTAATGACAAAGTGCCACTTTTCTTTAACATTGGCTATTCCTTTTTTCCTTAACAGAGAAAAAAACTTCCCACCTTTCTTGTCCTATTTTGTGTGTTCTACAATATCACATATTTACCTCTATACAAACATGTAAAATCACATCATCAATTAATTCAAATATCGCTTCCATACTCTGCCTTACAGAAAAGGGCGGTCTGACCAATGGTTCAGCCCTTTACCCCCATCACTGCCTCCGCTTTCCCGAAAATAAAATAAAATAAATGAAAGAAAGAGACAAAAAAGGAAAGAAAGAAAGAAAGAAAGAAACAAGAAACTGAGTCAGTTCTTGTAGCGATTTGCGTGCACGCTGGTCTAAGATGGAAACTCATGAACTTCGGGTTGACATTTTGTCTGTTCCAAAGTAGAGAAATATGACTCAGATTTTTAGCAGAACAAAAACTTGGAAGAAAAAGAGAGAGACATAACTTCACTGTGGGGTGACAGGACTTATCATGTACCCAATCCCACCTTGAATTTGAACAGACACGTTGACAGCAAGATGAAATCAGCAGTATTTGTCATGTGTCGATTTTCACACACCGTCGTACTGCTTCATTTCGAAATATCTCTTTCAACTGACACAGCAGCAATCTTTTCCGTTCTTGTATTGTATTTCGCCTTCAACAATTCCGCCACACAACAGGGATCAGCACAATACAAGACAAAACACGACCCGTTCCGACAGTTTAGCTCTTCTTTTGGATTGACAAAACAACATTAAACATGTGTGCGTGTGTGTGTGTGTGTGTGTGTGGTGTGTGTGTGTGTGTGTGTGTGTGTGTGTGTGTGTGTGTGCTTCGGTGCAGTCAATATTGATTTTATGTATGCATGAGTATAATAGACATTTGAAAAGAATGTGAATTTATTCTTCGATATTCTGAAATATGCAAAAAAGAAAAAAAAAAAAAAAAAAAAAAAACCTTCATCAAGTGTAAAACTATTCTGCACGAGTTTTCAGACTATACCTACATTGGTCAGGGTAAAGAAGAGATGACACAAAAATTTGATTGACGAATATCACTTCAGCGAACTTGTAAATCGATCAGAGGGTGCACAAGGCGGTGCCAGAGATCGATACTAATGAAGACTGAAAATAGAACCGTGGGAAATGATGACAACATTTGTTTGATTAGTAGGGAACTGTCAGTGCCAGGAATTGGATCGTCGTCAGCCAAGTCAAATATTTTATCGTAGGTCGCTTGGGCAGTGTTAATTTCGGGTGGAGTTGAGGAGGAGGAAAGGGTAGGATGAAACAGTGGCGTGGGGGTGGAGGGTTTTGTAGGTTGGTATCAGGGTGAGGGTGCGTGGTGGCATTGCAGATATGTTTGCTCTCTCTCTCTCTCTCTCTCTCTCTCTCTCTCTCTCTCTCTCTCTCTCTCTCTCTCTCTCTCTCGCACACGCACACACATACCCCCACCCACCCACACGCACACACACTGGCTAGGCATTTGTTTTAAGAATACGCGTTGGTTACATTGACAACAAGCAAACATAATTTAAATCAGCGACATTAACATACAGTCAAAAGATAGAATAAACCAACCGACCTGACAAAGCACACACACACACACACACACACACACACACACACACACACACACACACACACACACACAAACACACACACACACACACACACACACACCACACACACACACACACACACACACACACACACGTGCGCGCGCACGCGCACACACGCACGCACACACATACGCTCCCACACATGCACGCACGCACGCACACACACACACACACACACACACACACACACACACACACACACACACACACACACACACCACTGCACGCACGCACAGACACGCACAACACACACACACACACACACACACACACACACACACGCGCGCGCGCGCGCGCGCGCGCGCGCGCTCGCTCTCTCTCTCTCTCTCT
>JADBJO010023499.1:7500-10000 GCA_016801955.1 Conus betulinus
ATTCTGTCAGTGTGAATACAATATGTAGGTAGGGTGAATTCTGTCAGTGTGAATACAATATGTAGGTAGGGTGAATTCTGTGAGTGTGAATACAATATGTAGGTAGGGTGAATTCTGTCATTATATATACAATTTGTAGGTAGAGTGAAGATCGTCTGTATGAAACCAATATTTAGGAAGGGTGGAGATTGTCTGTGTGAATGCAATATGTAGGTAGGGTGAATTCTGTGAGTGTGAAATACAATATGTAGGTAGGGTGAATTCTGTGAGTGTGAATACAATATGTAGGTAGGGTGAATTCTGTGAGTGTGAATACAATATGTAGGTAGGGTGAATTCTGTCAGTGTGAATACAATATGTAGGTAGGGTGAATTCTGTGAGTGTGAATACAATATGTAGGTAGGGTGAATTCTGTCAGTGTGAATACAATATGTAGGTAGGGTGAATTCTGTCAGTGAATACAATATGTAGGTAGGGTGAATTCTGTCAGTGTGAATACAATATGTAGGTAGGGTGAATTCTGTCAGTGTGAATACAATATGTAGGTAGGGTGAATTCTGTGAGTGTGAATACAATATGTAGGTAGGGTGATTCTGTCAGTGTGAATACAATATGTAGGTAGGGTGAATTCTGTCAGTGTGAATACAATATGTAGGTAGGGTGAATTCTGTGAGTGTGAATACAATATGTAGGTAGGGTGAATTATGTCAGTGTGAATACAATATGTAGGTAGGGTGAATTATGTCATTATATATACAATTTGTAGGTAGAGTGAAGATCGTCTGTATGAAACCAATATTTAGGAAGGGTGGAGATTGTCTGTGTGAATGCAATATGTAGGTAGGGTGAAGATTGTCTGTATGAATACAATATGCGGGTAGAGTGAAGATTCTATGAATACAATATGTAGGTACAGTGAAGATTTGTATAAATACAATATGTAGGTAGGGTAAAGATTGTCTATATGAATATGATTTGTAGGTAGAGTGAAGATTGTCTATATGAATACAATATGTAGATAGAGAGAAAACTATCTATGTGAATACAATGTGTAGGTAGAGCAAAGAATGTATGTGTCAATACAATATGTAGGTAGATTGAATTATGTCTGTGTGAATACAATTTGTAGGTAGAGTGAAGATTGTCTATATGAATACAATATGTACGTAGAGTGAGAACTACCTATGTGAATACAGTATATAGTAGAGCGAAAAGTGGCTGTGTCAATACAATATGCAGGTAGGGGGAAGATTGTCTGTACCAGTCCAATATGTAGGAAAAGTGAAGAATGTCTGTGTGAATACGATATGTAGGTAGAGTGAAAAGTACCTGTGTGAACACAATATGTAGACAGAGTAAAGATTGCATATGTTAATACAATATGTAGGTAGAGTCAGGATTGTCTGTGTGAAACAAGATGTAGGTAGAGGGTACATTGTCTTGTAAATACGACATGCAGGCAGCGTGAAGGTTGCCTTGTAAACGTGATATTTAGAGAAAGTGGAGACTGCATGTGTTAATACGATATGTAGGTAGAGTAAAAATTGTCTGTGTGAGTAAAATTTATAGGCAGATTGAAGTTTGCCTTGTAACTACAACATTAGTCAGAATGAAGATTGCCTGTGTGAATACAGAGTGAAGATTGCCTGAGTGAAACCAGGGTGAAGATTGCCGATGTGAATACAGAGTGAAAATTGCTAGTGTGAATACAGAGTGAAGATTGCCTGTGTGAATACAAAGTGAAGATTGCCTGTGTGAATACAGAGTGAAGATTGCCTGTGTGAATACAGAGTGAAGATTGCCTGTGTGAATACAGAGTGAATTGCCTGTGTGACAGAGTGAAGTGAATACAAAAATGCCTGTGTTAATACAGAGTGAAGATTGCCTGTGTGAATTCAGAGTGACGATTGCTTGTGTGAATACAGAGTGAAGATTGCCTGTGTGAATACAGAGTGAAGATTGCCTGTGTGAATACAGGGTGAAGAAGATTGCCTGTGTGAATACAGAGTGAAGATTGCGAGTGTGAATACAGAGTGAATATTGTCTGTGTGAATACAGAGTGAAGATTGTCTGTGTGAATATAGACTGAAGATTGCCTGTGTGAATACAGGGAGAAGATTGCCTGTGTGAATACAGGCTGAAGAATGTCTGTGTAACGTCAATATTTAGGTGGAATACAGATCGTGTTTGTGAACACAGTACGCAGACAGAGTGATGGCTGTCTGTATGGTTAAAAATATGTAGATAGTGTTCAGATTGTCGGTATGAATACAATATGTAGGTAGAGCGCAGACTGTATGAATACAGTATGTAGGTAGAGTAAAGATCGCCTGTGTGAATACAGTATGTAGGTAGAGTGAAGATTCGCTGTGTGTGAAATACAAAATATAGGCAGGGTGAAAATTACCTATGTGAATACAGTATGTAGGTAGAGAGTACAATGTTGTGTGCGAACACAATATATAGGTAGGGTGAAATTTACCTTGTAAATACAATATAC
>JADBJO010023499.1:15000-22500 GCA_016801955.1 Conus betulinus
CAGTTATAGTTTACTATGATTGATAGGCAACTTGTGATTTTTACCCATGCACGACAGTATTGAATCAAACTGTATCATAATTCTTGAGAGGCTGCGAAAATAACAGTGACAATAACCATTACAGGGGAAAAGGGCGATACGCTGCGATGTGTTGTCGCACACATTTTCCACGCCGCCTGTGCCAAACTATCTACAAAATATTATCTTTAGTTCTACACGAGGACCATAGAGTTGGACAGATAACAATTATTAATCAACATAAAAGAAAGACACAGAATGAAACCATAAAATGCCACCCTAAATATTCCTCACAAAATGGACAGCTTCATTTTCCAGGTTATAGGAAACGCTTCCCTTCGTCTTGTTCCTCGGTTTAATTGAAATGAATGTATTCCAAATTCCAATCTAAATGCAGCTTTGCAGTAAATGTTAACATGTGAAAAGCAGCACGCTGGTGCTTTCAGTATGTTATAATCTCCTTCGTTAATTCACCAGGTGCAAATCCACCTGAGATTGTTAGAAGAAAGGACGCAAGTACATGTAACACTTTCTCCCACGTCGATTTGACATTTTTCTGTGTCTTCTGCATTGTGTCTTCCTCAGGAAGAAGCAGATGTGCCTCAAGGCATGGGCGGGAGGAATGATCTGTGTGTGTGTGCGTGACGTCAATGGTGTAACCCTTTTGTTAAAAGCTAGTCAGGCTGAGAAAAGCACTTGTCATGCTTTCCTTTCTTTGCGTGAGAGAGAGAGAGAGAGAGAGAGAGAGAGAGAGAGAGGTCATATGGCCAGATTGTTCGCCTTTCTTTTCCGTCTACAGACGGTTGTACTCCCTGATCTATACATGCAATGTGTTTACTTCCCGTTCCTATTTTCAGATTGTTTTCATTTCACTGTTTGCTTGATTTTGCATTCTGTGACCCCAAATCCAGCTCCCCACGCCCCCCCCCCCCCCCCCCCCCCCCCCCCCATTCCACAACTCCTTCACCTCAACTTCACTCCACCCCAATCCCGCCTTCCTATTCGATGTTTCGTCCTCAGCCGCTCTCCGCGCGAAAGGTTGTTCGGTCCATGATAGAATCTATGGTCTTTCAGCGTATTGTATTATGCCTAAAAATCAGCAGATTTATTATGTTACGTAAAAAAAAAAAGAGAAAGATTCAATAAAGAATCTCATTTCTCCAGCTTCCTTAGCCACTCGTGGAAAAGCGTTTTGTCTTACGCAACGGATCAGAGTCATGGTGCAAAGGCACGATTATTGGTGATGTTGCCAGATTCTAAAAAAAAAAGGATTATTTAAAACGATTGGAAATGAAACGTTCTTTGATGTTCTCCCCCGTTCTCTCCGTCATGCTTTCTGTTTGTTCTCTTTGCTTTTGTGTCTATGTGATTTTGTATTTGTCTGTTTGTCTGTCTTTCTGTCTTTCTCTCTGTCTGTCTGCTGTCTGTCTCTATGTTTCTCTCTCTCTGTCTATTTAATTGCCCATATGTCTATCTGATCCTGTCTCTGTCTGACTGATTGTCTGTCCGTCTGTCTCTACCATTCTCTCCCCCCCCCTCTCCTCTGTCTGTCTGTCTCTGTCTCTGTCACACACACACACACACACACACACACACACACACACACACACACACACACACACGCATACGCACGCACACACGCACGCACGCACGCACACACACACACACACACACACACACACACACACACACACACACACACACACACACACACCCCTTTCCAACGAGAAAAACCAAGAGCATCCTGGACGCTTGTTAATGCTTGGCGTGTGCTCGCAAAAATGCAATATTGCTCCCAATGGAACTGCGGAATAAGGGAGAATCTTGGGGAGAAAACAGGACAGGATGGTCAGGGTGGGCAGAGCAAAACAATGGCTGGTCAAACAGATCAGAGAAGAGAGGATGTGTGTGTGTGTGTGTGTGTGTGTGTGTGTGTGTGTGTGTGTGTGTGTGGGGGGGGTGGGGGGTGGGGGGACGTAGCGAGGGAGCTTGAGAGACAGGGATAGAGAGAGCGGCAGCAAGCAAGCGAACGAGAGAGAGAGAGAGAGAGAGAGAGAGAGAGAGAGAGAGAGAGGAGAGGTAGGAGAGAGGAGGAGGTAGGGGGAGGATGGGAGAGAGAAGGGGGTGGAGTTAGAGAGAGAGACAGACATACAGACGGACAGACAGACAGGACAGACCGACCGACCGACGACGGACAGATAGAGAGAAAATAAAGAGAGAGAGAGAGAGAGAGAGAGAGAGAGAGAGAGAGAGAGAGAGAGAGGAGAGAGAGAGAGAGAGACAGGACAGACAGACAGACAGACAGACTGACTGTCAGACTTATAGACAGACAGACAGACAGAAAGACAGATAGGGGGTGGCGGTGAGAATGGAAAGGGCAGGGCGGTGTGTGAAAGGAATCTAACATATGTGACAAGATCCTTCATCAGCCCTCCTTTCGTTTGCTTCGCTGCTTCCCCCTCGTCTTTGTAGGCCTCATTCTCCTGCAAACCCCCCCCCCCCCCTCCTCCCAACCTCCTTGCCACCCACTCCTGCTACCCCTCCCCCCCCTCCCTCTCGCTCCCCTCTCTCACCATTTCCCTCAAACCACCGCTATTCTTGTCATAATGTTGGCATGGAGAAACGGAGAAGCTTGGTATGTGTCAAAGCGTTCACAGCTTGAGAAAACGTTTGCACTTTGGGTTCCGGTCTTGGTTTCTTACTGTTGATTGTTGTGTTGTTCTGTACCCTTTCCTATAGTTGAAAGCGAGAGCTAAAACGCCACCGGAGAAGATACAGCGTCAATGTACATTTCGTCAAACGGCGAGTGGAGAGGGGGGGGGCGGGGTAAGGGGGATGAATGTCTATCTGTCACTGAAAAACACTTGTCTAGTTTCATTGCTTCCACCGTTGGTGGTAGTAGAGATGCTGGTTTCTCGTTGATGTTGTTGTTGTTGTTGTTGTTGTTTTGTAACACCACCTCCTCCCTCATCACAATAATAATAGCAACGAAAACAACAACAACATTAACAACAACAAAAACAACAACAACGACGACGACGAGGGCGACGACGATGACGACGACTACTACTACTACTATTACTGTACTACTACTATACTACTACTACTACTACTACTACTACTACTACAATTAGTATCATCATCATCATAATTCAGAGTGCCTTCTTTCGTGCTTTGCATTTAACGTAAAATGGTCTATTTCTTTGTTGAATATAATATCACACATGCACCCACCCAACCTCTACCCCTCGCGCATATGCACACACGCAAGTCAAACACACACCACACACACACACACACACACACACACACACACACACACACACACACACACACACAGAGGGAGGGTTTGTCTGGAGACCAGTGGAGCAGATGACAGTCTTGAACACATCGGTTTCGGTTGTGGAAGTTCTTTGAAAAAAAGGAGAGAGAGGGAAAAATTAGCACGGAGAGATGGGGGGAGAAAACAACAACAACAAACAGCAACAAGAACACACACACACACACACACACACACACACACACACACACACACACACACACACACACACACCACACGCCGCACACACACACCACACACACACACACACATAAGCACACACACACACACACACACACCACACACACACACACACACACACACACACACACACACAAGCACGCACATACGCATATGCACACACACACACACACACACACACACACACACACACACACACACACACGTACGCACGCACGCACGCACGTGCGCACGCTTCGCGCGCGCACGCACACACACACACACACACACACACACCACGCACGCACGCGCGCACGCACGCGCTCATAACGCACACACGACGAACGCACACACACGCACGCAAGCACGCGCACACACACACACACACACACACACACACACACACCACACACACGCACGCACGCACGCACGCACACACACACACACACACACACACACACACACACACACACACACACACACTTGTAGGGAAGCGCGCACATGTGCTTGTGTGCAAGCAGCCATGCATGTATGCACGTACCACGTGGGATGCGTTCAACTGTAACTTTATATTCACTTCATTTAATACAAAAAGCTACGTCTCTAACATCTGCCTTTTCACTTTCTTTCTTTCTTTTTTCCCCCTTTGTTCCTCAGTATTCTGTCCCCTCCTCTTCCATGTCTTTCTGTTCTTTTCATGTGCACTACAACCTTACACGCAACACATTCTCGCCTCTACATTGGCCTGTGAGTAATCATCATCATCATCAATCATCATCATCATCATCATCATCATCATCATCATCTTCATCATCATCTTCATCATCACCATCATCATAATGTTAATTTTTATAGCGCCTGTTCTCTAAAGCTTAGGGCTCTAAGCGCTTTACATATAATATAATTTAACGCTCTCGTTTACGCAACGGGCTACCCACCTGGGTAGTGCCGACTGAAGAGCTGCCTGCAGGCGCATCATTCACTCGTTTCCCTGTCATCTGGTCAATATTCAATTGGTCTATTAAAACTTCAACTGTCCCTTCTCTCTGGAAAGCCTCAGTGATCTGTCCTATACCAAAAAAAGTCTAAAACCATCTTCCCTCAATGACTACCGCCCAAGTCGCTCTAACATCCATTGTGATGAAGTGTTTCGAAAGAGCAAACTACTCAGTCACCTCCTCACTGATACAGTTATCAGTTCATCATCAGATCCTTATCAGATACTTATCAGTTTGCATACAAACGCAACAGATGCACAGACGATGCAACTCTCACACTTTTACACAACGCTTACACTCACCTGAGAAAACAGATTCTTTTGTTCGTATTCTTTTTATTAATTTTTCATCAGCTTTTTAACACCATCCAGCCTCATCTCTTAGCGCACAAACTTTTATCCTTAAATGTCAGACCCAGGCTTATCCTGTGGATCACAGATTTCCTCATCATCTCCAGATCCCAGTCAGTGCGCTATCAATCTGTCATGTCATCTGTCCTCTTTTGCTCCACAGGTTCCCCTCAAGGTACCGTTCTTTCACCTGTCCTCTTTACTCTGTACACCAACGACTGCATTGGTACAGAAGAAACACCAGGTCATTATTATATTCAGATGATACAGCCCTTGTAGACCTTTTCCAATTCTGATGTGGAACATATTTTGATGAAGTTGAGCGTTTCAGCAACCCGGTGTACAGAAGAAAATTATCTTGAGCTTAACGTCATACAAAAAATGCCAAACCAGAATGCATTTCCTACGCAAATTGAGGAATCTGCATGTCCAGCCAAAAATTCTTAAAACATTTTACAGGAGTTTTATTGAGTCTGTCTTGACTTTTTCATGCATTTGCTGGTATGGAAATCTTAATTTGAAAAACAGCAAACTCTTGGATAGCGTTGTGAACATCTGTGTAAGATTGTTGGTGAGTGAGAGACAGGAGAGTATGAGTGAGTTGTATGAAAGGCGTGCGGTCAACAAGGCTCGTGCGATTGTTAGTGACAGTGGGGCATACGCTTGCGCGACAGTTTGAGCTCCTTCCATCAGGCAGACGATTTTGTGTGTCCCAGAGCTAAGCTGATGCGCACAAAAAAGAGCTTTGTGTTCAAATCCATTGCGCTTTTAAAACAAACACAGCGTGTAAGAAGAGGCGGTGGATCACCTGTGACACAAGCATGTGCGCGGGTGTGTATGTCTGTGAGCAAGCGGGAAAGTATAGATGCTGGAGTGTGTGTGTGTTTTGTGTGTTTATGTGTGCATGTCCTGGAACAGTGAGGAATAGAAATGTCTGGAATATGTCTTATCTTAATGATTTTTAATGATAAATCACCTCTCTCTCCATAAAAACCTCTCTCTCTCTCTCTCTCTCTCTCTCTCTCTCTCTCTCTCTCTCTCTCTCTCTCTCTCTCTCTCTCTCTCTCTCTCTCTCATACGTGCACACATTTATGTATATATAATATGAGTGGCTGAGTGCATGCTTTATTTTGCACTACCAAAAAGGAGAGAAAGATTGAAATTCCCATTTTGGTGTTACACGCATGTTTTATTGTTGAAAGTAATTTTAATTTTTTCAGTGTCACGTTTGTAAAACTATAATATGTATGTCTTAACTTTAGGGCAGCGGTCACAAATGTAATTTCTCTTGTAACGAGAGATAATAAAGTCCCCAAATCACATCATCATCACAAATACAAATTCTTCTCCCGTATTCTGCCTTGAAAGCCGAGAATCCGACCAATAGCTTACTTCACAAACAAGAAAGAAAAAAAAGGAAGAAGAAAGAAGCCTGTGAAAAAACAGTTCTTTCAGCAGTTCGTGTGTGAAAGCTATTATCATGAATATGTAGGAGACCTCAGACGAATACTGGGCACTTGGGTAGCATTTTCGTCTGTTAAAAGGGGGAGAGTGAAACGGCTATGC
The DNA here is from genome assembly GCA_016801955.1 of Conus betulinus. Classification (NCBI taxonomy): domain Eukaryota; kingdom Metazoa; phylum Mollusca; class Gastropoda; order Neogastropoda; family Conidae; genus Conus; species Conus betulinus. The sequence goes on from JADBJO010023499.1 coordinate 21,432, forward strand.
CAGTAGCTCTGGAGAGAGAGCGAAAGAATTTCCCTAGGGAGCGAGAGACGACTCACCTAGTTGTACCCTTTCCTATCTTCAAGCAATGAAATAAGGTTATTGTAAACCGACAATCCAAAATATGGCCAGCACAATTTGACCAACACGTTTTTTTTTTCTGCAAGATCAAGATCAAATCAACAGTGTTTGTAGCGTCTCGTAGTGCCTCAATTCATGAAAAAAAACATTTCACTTGATGCACCCGGCAAACAGTTTTCAGTTAATGGGTTGCTTCTCGGTAATGCAATTCAGTACTGTATGGTTGGCCTCCAGAATCCATTACCAAGCTCCAAAGAATTCAAAGCAGTGCAGCGCGTATTGTCCTGAGAAAAAAAAAAGGAATGCGAGCCCACTGAAAGAGTTCGAGGACCATACCCACAGTGGTTGGATTAAGATTTAAAGAGATTAAAGGAAATTTGATGAAGGGAAATCAACAAATAAAACAACCAGGAAGTTTATGTTGCTCTGTTGGCTCGATTTACATAGATCAAATACATAATTTGGCAGCCAAGGCTCGAGACTTCATAAAGATTATATGCATCTGCACAAGAAAGCATTTTCAATAATAATTTCTAGATTATAGTTTATTTACATTCAAGTGGGACTCTTTTTCGTGAAATAGAAAGAAAAAAGAAATCATATAAAGCTCCGGAGAATTCGAAGCAGTGCAGAGGATATTGCCCAGTGGTCAGATTAAGAAGGAGATTAAAGGGAATTGTGGAGGGAAATCACTTCAGTAAGCTCGCGTATATCGATCTGGCAGTGAACATGCAGTGGCCAGAGGGGTTTTGCCCAATGAAGAATATGAAAACACAAATCCTGGGAGGTGACGGCATTATTGTGTTTTGATGACCAGTAGGGAATTGTCAGCGCCGGGAATTGGATAAATGATTGGTTAAGTTAAGACAAGTCAATTAATTGTCTAGGAGTACTCTGACAGTTGTTAATTTTAGGGCAGTGTAGGTGGTGGTAAGTGTAGAAGGGGGGGGGGGGGGGGGGGGGGGGGTAGGGAGTGAGGCGAGTGAGGTTA
>JADBJO010023499.1:25000-26485 GCA_016801955.1 Conus betulinus
ATCAAAAGTATTGTGAGGAATTTTGTGCATATATTTGTATAGAGCCTTTAAGAGGCGATCTGCTGTGCTTAGTTAATAAAATGTATTGATATGTCGATGTTATATGGAATTGCCATCCAAGGTCGAAGTTAGTTTCTGAGTTAGTAAACTGTTCTTCGTGCACTTGTACAAACAGATTGTACTCAACGCGTTAATGTTTTTGTATCATTTTTAGCATTATTTTTGTTGCTGTTGTTGTAATCGCCATGTAAGGTATTTGAAAGTAATCCCCTTCAGAAGGGGCTGTGGCCTATCTGAATAAATTTCATTTTCATTTCAGAGAGAGGGAGAGAGAAAGAGGAGAGTGGGGACAGGGGGTGGGGGGGGGGGGGGGGGGGGGAGGTCGGAGAGACAGAGAGAAGGGGAAGGATAAGGGAACAGCGACATTATACTTGCGTTCCCTGTGTGTGTTGTGGTGTGTGGTGTGTGTGTGTGGTGTTGTGTGTTTTGTGTGTATGTTGTGTGTGTGTGTGTGTGTGTGGTGGTGTGTGTGTGTGGTGTGTGGTGCGTGCGTGAGTGGCGGTGCGTGTGTGTGTGTGTGTGTGTGCGTGCGTGCGTGCGTGCGTGCGTGCCCGTGGGACGTGCGGGTGCGTGCGTGCGTGTGCGTGCGGGCGTGAGTGGGTGTGTGTGTGTGTGGTGTGCGTGCGGCGTGCGTGCGTGCGTGCGTGCGTGAGTGTGTGTGTGTGTGTGCACGTGGTGGTATTGTGTGTGTGTGTGTGTGTGTGGGTGTGCGTACGTGCGTTGCTGTCTGTGTGTGTTGTATGTGTGTGTGTGTGTGTGGGTGTGTGTGTCTGTGTGCGCGCGCGCGCGCACGTGCGTGTGTATGCGTGCGTTCGTGACAACCGTGCGTGCGTGCATACGTGCGTGTGTGTGTGTGTGTGTGTGTGTGTGTGTGTGTGGGTGTGTTGTGTTGTGTGTGTGTGGGGTGTTGGACACTATTTTATATAGTTGGAACCATTGAGATAGCGGCTGCATGGTTCTGAAGGGGTAATGTTCGTTATGTTGCCAGGGAGATCCGAAAGATTGCAGGCGAGCAAATTTGGGACTCGACATGCCGCATCAGGAGCGTTCCGATTCGGGAGGGGAAACAAAAGACGAAGATGCACAATCATGTGATAAACTATTTAAGGCCACGACTCTGGAATAATATGACGCAAGATTGGTTGTTGTGGGCGGGGTGTGTGTGGTGTGTGTAGTGCGTGTGGTTGTGTGTGTGTGTGTGTGGGGGTGGTGTATATGGTATGGGTGTGCGTGAGTGCGTGGCAGTGATGCGCCGTGTGGTGTGTAGTGTGGTGTGTGTGTGTGTGTGGTGTGGTCGGTGGGTGTGGGCGTGTAATGCGCGCACACGCATGTGTGTGTATCGGTGTGCGGGCGTTGTGTGTGAGGGCCGTGGTGTGTGGGTATGTCTGTGTATGTGTTGTGCGTGTGGGCTGCGTGCGGTGAGTG
>JADBJO010023500.1:2500-17500 GCA_016801955.1 Conus betulinus
GTGAAAGACAATGTTGACGTCTCAAAACCTGAAGTACGTTTTTCCCTTTGGGAAATGATGTTTTGAACTGTAGATTGGTGTGTCCTTGCAGGCTTTTCATGTACAGTCCCATTAGTTAAACCAGCAACGTCTGTGGACCCCCGACAACTGACCAGTTACAGATAACGCCCAGGACAAATCAGAGCAGCTGGTGGGATTGATGAGGTGAGACTGCTGGAGTTGTGAGTGCCCGCTGTATGGCTTGTTTTCACTCATGTAAAATTCACGGGGTACCCTTGTAGGGAAAGATACATTTCACTCTGATGGCTTCTTCCCTTGTGGCTTAATCTGGCTTGCAAGAGTGGAAGGTGCTGAGTGTTAATCATGGCTACTAAAAGCATGTCATCTGATGTCAGTAGCAGCATCAATTGTATTGAATTAACGATTACTGTGGATTTTTATCAAATGTGTATCATAAAATACCTGTACAAAACCAGCGACCTGTTCACTAACACTTTCCGTTTTGAGTTTTTTTTTAAAGTATTTCATTGAGACCTCACACTAAACCCCATGCACTACACTATCATATCATATGTAACTGATACAATTTTTTTTTTATTCTACAATAAATAATGTTGTGTTAATGAGTAATTGCGACTGTCTCTATATATACAATGTGGTTTAAATGTTCTTATTGGGGATACATGATACAAACGTAAGGACACACGATTATTGATATACTTTGTGCCAGTGCAATGGAATACATTCTGTGAAACACGCACACACACAACACACACACACACACACACACACCCACACACACACACACGCACGCACTCGCACACGCACGCACTCACGCACGCACGCACGCACACACACAGAGCTGTGTGTGTGTGTGTGGTGTGTGTGTGTGTGTGTGTCTCCCCGCCCTCCGTCCGCTTTGCTTCCCTACCCTCCACCCACATTGTTTCCCCCACCCTCCGCCCACTTTGCTTCCCACCCTCCACCCACTTTGTTTCCCCACCCTCCACCCAATTTGCTTCCCCACCCTCCGCCCACTTTGCCTCCCCACCCTCCGCCCACTTTGCCCCTCCTCCCCTTTGCCTCCCCAGAGTTTGCCCGTTCTCCCCCCCCCCCCCCCCCCCTTCCTCCTCCACTTGTGCTCGCCCCATCATGTCGTTAATATGAAAAGATGCAGTTTGCTGGCCAATCAATGTTGAGTTGTTCGGTGGAAGTTATACATTCTGTTGTTCGTGTGGTTAATGGTTATTGTTTGGCTGTTTACTTGTTTATCGGATTGATATTGTATGTACCTCTTCATGATTGAATTGTTTATTTATGTTTGATAGATATGTTTATAAATTGATTAGTGATTGGTGCATCCACCTCCTGATTGGCGTAACCGGCCTGTTTCTGTTTTGTCCTACCTCTCGCCTGCCCCCACCCCCCCCCCCCCCTGTTTTCCCCTCCCCCTTTTTTTTTCCCCAGCGTCTCCGTCCCCTCCTCTCCCCCTCCATACACACATATACATCACCCACATATTCATGGGGGGGGGGGGGGGGGGGGAGAATGATCAACAGAAAAAATAAGTGGAAGACGTTGCCTCTTTTCCCCGATGACCCTCCCCCTTCCCCACCCTCCTCCCCCACTGCTTCCCCCAAATCACTGCCCGTTTCTTCCCCCCGCCACTCTCCCCCCCCCCCCCCCCCCCCCCCCCCCCCCCCCTCTTGTACTTACTTCACCATGTCAATAACATGTGAAGACACAGTTTCGTTAGCCAATCGATGCTTGATGGAAAAGACTTGCATTGTTGAGTTGTTTAGCGGAAGTTATTACATATCTGTTTGATCTTTAGCCTAGTATATTACTTGGCTGTTTACTTGATTGCGAGTGCCTTTTTATGACTGACTGAATTGTTTGTTTATATTTGATCGATGTGTTTTTGTGGAACAATTTGAAGATGGATGTTTTCACCTCCTCACCTGTTCCTGTTTGTCCTGCCTCTCGCCCCCCCCCCCCCCCCCCCTCCTCCCCCCCCCCTCCCCCCCCCCCAACCCCGTGCCCTTCCTTCTCCTCCCCCCCTCCTCCTTCCCAGCGTCTTTGCCTTCTCCTCTCCCACTCCACACACACTTAAACAGACATGCACATTAACACATATTTATGTTTTGATGGGGGTGGGGGTGGGGGTGGGGCGCGCACGGAGGGGATCGGGGTAAAACGTTTGCTTTCATTTGCTTACTCACCTGTACATGTACACTCACTTGACACATGTACGTGTCACACATCGTGTGTGACATGTGTTGTTTCTCCTACGGCCTTTTCCCCACTCCTCCAAAAAACGCAAAAAGTGTTTGAACTTTTGGGCTGGTGATAAAAATGGTATTAACATTTGTATGTAGTATTGTTTTTTTTTGTTTGTTTTTTTTTCCCATATACCATATACCACTTTTGGTGTCAATACTGTTGGAATTAACCTACCTTTCTTAACTCTCGACACATTCGTTGCTGTAACTATCAGTAACGCAGAGAAGCTGTACATTTCGCTCGTGAGCGATCGTTATTGAGTCTACTTACATTTATGTGTTTTCGTCGTGTCGTGTTGTCGATGTGACTTTATGTTTGTAACTTTGTTGAGTGTGTTGTATAGAGCATTTTCTTTTTGCTGCAGAAATTCAATTTGTTTGTCATGGAAAAAGATTCATTTGGTCATTATTATGTTTATGCTATTTTGTTTGGGTAGTCTGTTTTATTATTTTTAATGGCCATGCCGTTTTGCGATCTTTGTATTGTTGTGATATTCTCCAAAGCAAGTGTGTACATTACTGTGTAAAGAAGCTGGTTATTCCTTTCCAGTTATATGGCAGTGCGATACAAAAAGTTATAATCCTTCTTGTAAGATAACATGGCAAATATTACGATATCATCTTTGAATTGTCAGGGACTAGGGAGACACTCAGAAAGAAAAGGGATGTTTTCCACTATCTTAGGAAAAAGTCCTACAACATTTACTGTTTGCAAGACACCCATTTTACCCCCAAATTAGAAAAATATGTTACATCAGAATGGGGTTATACATGTCTCTTTGCCTCTTATAGATTCAATGCAAGAGGTGTAGCTGTGCTGTTTAATAATAATTTTGAATTTAAAATCAGCAATATTGATAGGGATGTTTATGGTAACTACATTATATTATCCCTAAAAACCATGGATAAAGATATATTGTTAGTAAACTTAAATGGACCGAACGTAGACAATCCCGATTTTTGTATTAATTTAAAAGAAAAAATAATAAACTACCACGGTCACGATTTCATAATAGTTGGTGACTGGAATTTAGTTCTTGATCCATATTTAGATTAGAACAATTACAACAATATAAATAACCCTAGGGTTAAAGATGCTGTGGAAAACATGATATTAGAATTAAGTCTCGCTGATGTGTGGAGGGAGAGTAATCCGCAAGTCAAACGATTTACTTGGCGAAGAAATTTTCCGTTAAAACAAAGTCGTTTAGCTTATTTTCTATTTCAGAGAATCTTATATGGAACTATGAAGACTCGGATATCATTCCAGGATATCGATCCGATCATTCTATGATTTTACTTAACTTAAAGAGTGGGAAAACTGTGGAAAGAAATACTTTTTGGAAGTTTAACTATGATCTATTGAGAGACAAACAATATGTAGATGAAATAAACAAACTGATAGACGGTGGTGATATGTGAATATTCATCTGACTAGTATGATACTACTACAATTAACGATACATCTTTGACAGAAATTGAATTAACCGTGTCTGATAAATTATTTATAGATTTTTTACTAATGAAAATTCGATCAAAAACTATTGTTTATGCTACTGTGAGGAAAAAGAAAGCTATTGAAAAAGAAGAAAACCTAGTTAAAAATATTGAAGAAGAATTAAAAAAAAAAAATAAAACAGAAGAAGACATAGAATTGCTAAAGGAAATGAACCAAGAGGTAGTTTTTTCACTCAGAGAAAAAAAAAACAAGGAGTGATATTAAGGTCTAGGGCAAAATGGATAGCAGAAGGGGAAAAGGTAACAAAATATTTTTGTAACTTGGAAAAAAGGCACTTCGTAAACACAAAGTATGACAAAGCTAGTAAATCAAAACGGAGATTTACTTGATGAACCAGAACGAATAAAAACCGAAAGTAAATGAGTTTTACTGTAAATTATATAGAAAAAGTTTAGATGTATGTGAAATAAGTGATTTAGTTAATAAGCATCCTACATTATCACAAGAAGAGAGGGACTCTATAGAAGGGGACATAAGTTTAGAAGAAGCAGGTTATGCATTACAACATATGAAAATGGAAAGAGTCCAGGTACGGATGGATTTGGAGCTGAATTTTATAAATTCTTTTGGAAAAAAATGGGACCATTCGTCGTGCGCGCTCTAAACCAGTCGTTCAAAGACGGAGAACTTTCAGCAAAACAAAAACAGGGACTTATTACCTGCATTCCCAAACCAGAAAAATCTAAAGAAACACATAAAAATTGGAGACCAATTTCATTATTAAATGTTTTATATAAGATCGGAGCATCGTGTATTGCAAACAGGATTAAGAAAACTCTCGAAAAATTAATTAATGAGGATCAGACTGGATTTGTAGCCAACCGATATCTTTGGAGACAATATTAGACTGATTTACGATTTAATCTGTTATCTTGACACAACTCATAGGCCTGGTCTCTTGCTCTGTTTAGACTTTGAAAAAGTTTTCGACTCTTTGGACTGGCAATTTTTGTTTACAGTTCTGGAATCCTTTGGTTTTGGAGAGGGTATTTGTAAATGGATACGAACATTTTACACAGATATCAAATCAACACAGTTATAGTCAATGGCCAAGTAGCTGATTGGTTTCCAATAGAACGAGGATGTAGGCAAGGAGACCCACTTTCCCCTTATCTATTTATACTCTGCATAGAGATTTTAGCCATTATGATAAGAGAAGACAAAGATATAAAAGGCATTGACATCAACCACGAAGAACACAAAATATCTCAATTTGCTGATGATGCGCAGCTAATGAATAATGGTGATAGATTATCCTTTGAAAAGTCTATTCAGTTGATTTTAAAATTTGGAAATTTCTCAGGGCTTTTTATGAATGAAAATAAAACACAAGCATCTGGCTCGGAAGTAAAAAGATTCAAAAACAAAATACATGGAACATTTAAATATAATTTGGAATCCAGAAAAATTTAGAATACTCGGTATATGGTTTACAAATGATATAAAAGATTGTGATCAAGCTAATTATGCCGAAAAAATGTCGGAAATAAAAGCTCTTTTCAATATTTGGATAAAAAGAAATATAACTCCTCTTGGAAGAGTTGCTGTATTAAAATCCTTAATACTATCAAAACTAATACACCTCTGGACCCTGCTTCCCAACCCACCAGATGAGTTTGTGAATAAATCTCCAGAAAATGTGTTTTCGTTTTATTTGGAATGGTAAACGAGATAAAATTAGCAGAAATACGGTAACGAAAAGTGTAAGATATGGTGGTCTAAATGTACCAGATATCAGAGCATACATTGCTGCACTGAAACTCATTTGGATAAGAAGGCTGAAAGCTACTAAACATAAATGAAAAAATGTTGCAATGGAATTTATATCCATTTCTTACTGAAATTGAAAAATATGGCCCAAGCTACGGTTTATATAAAAATCATAACAACATCTTTTGGAAACATATCTAGTGGGCATACAGTCCATTTTTGCAATCTAGTACAACCAAAAACACAAAGAGAGTTACTTTCAGAACCAGTGTTTTATAATGAAGAATTTAAAATGGAGACAATTTGATTAAGCATAGAAATTGGATCAAAAAGGTGTCAACTGTGTTGCACATTTTCTTGACAACAACGGAAAATTCCTTACGCATACTGAATTTAAATAGAAAATTTGGAATGAATATACATTTTCTGGCTTTTAATGGCTGTAAAATGTCCATTAAGAAAAATATATATAAAACAAACAAAGATAAATGAAATAAAACAATTGCGCACATGATATCCCTGGGGCATTAAAATTAATATATTCCATATCTAAAGGTACGAGGTTGTTCTATGATATCTTAATCAATGACAACAAACCTCCCAATTCCTGTCAAAAATGGACTGAGAAGCTAGGGATAGATATTCAGTGGAAAGAGTTTTTAAAAAAGTGCATAAAATACAAGATGTCAAAAACTGAAATGGCTGCAGGTGCGCATTGTACATAGAATTCTCGGGACAAATGTTGTACTGAAAGAAATGAATATTACAGATAGTTATTATTGTGATTTCTGTAAAGAATTCAAAGACAGTATTGAACATATATTCTGGACATGCAACATCTCAAATCGTTTCTGGAAAAACCTTGAAACATTATTAAAAACAAAATGTACAACATGTACAAACATCAGTATAACTCAAAACATAGTATTATTTGGCATAGAAAATAATATGGTTACGGACTATGTTTTTGATTTATTGATACTTCTGGGTAAAATGTATTTATATAAATGTAAATTTGAAAAGTCTGTACCTAACATAGTAACCTTTGAAAGATACTTTTCTTCAAGACATAGAATAGAACAACACAATGCCAGATTATCATGGAAAACGGATGATTTAAAAAAAATATGGATGCCATATGAATTGCTATTCAGAAATACGCACTGAAACAGTAAAAAGTATGTCTTAAAAAGAAAAGAAAAAAAAAAGGATTAAAGGAGAGAGAAAAGGAAAAAAGAGAAAAGGGAAGGAAGGGAAAAAAAACAAACAAACAAACAAACAAAAGAGTAAAACCGTGAATCCAAATGTAAAAATAGCTGCAAACGAACCCGACATCCACCTCTCTCTCTCTCTCTCTCTCTCTCTCTCTCTCTCTCTCTCTCTCTCTCTCTCTCTCTTTAAAGTTTGATCTTTCTTAATGTCTGTGCCGTTATGTTTGTATATATATATATATGTGTGGGTAAATATAAGTGTGTGTGTCCATACATATGGATACATACATACATTTTGATGTGTAATGTTGTTTTTAATATCAAATTCCATTCAAAGCGATTAAAAATGTTTATTTTAAAAAATTCTGTAGGAAAAGTCAAAAAAAAAAACAACACTGACAATGCATGGTGTGGGAGGTTTGTAAAAAAAAATTTAAAAAAAGGGGGGGGGGGGGGGGGGGGGGGGGCAAGAGAGAGGATGGAGGCCCCACATTTTAAAAAAAAAGACCGTCTTTACAAAACAAAAAAGAAAAAGAAAAAAGTTTAAAAATACAAAAAAGAGGCAAAATTGTGAAGACGGGGAAGGTGGAGCGGCAAAAAGAAAAAAGAAAAAACTGATGACGATTGTTAATGTAGGAGTGAAGTTGAAGACTACCAGAGACCAAAGCAGTCACGCAAAAGGAAGAGAAAAACAAGATGTAAGATGATCGATGGTTTACAAAGCTGCAGCGAGTTGTACACAAAATCTTCACGCCAGTTTAATTGCGTCCAAAGCCTTACAGCGACAAGCAAAAAACTGGCACAGAGATGTGTAGCTTTTGCCAGCCATCAGGAGTTTCTTGCACTGCGGCAATGTTGTCTATTCAGAAAACTTAAGGATTTCTTGACACTCTGCTGCGCCGCACCAGCTGGTTGCATTGCATGTCAGTGACAAAGCCAGTACGCTTGGGATCAAAGGTTGACAAGTCTTATGACATGCCACACAGGGCGTCATCAGGTTCATGGGAGGAGGGATAGGGTCCGAAGGAGTCTGGGGGTCCTGACCAAGTAGGGTTGGAGGTGAACATGCCAAAATGCCATTTTTTAAGCCTGGGGGTGGAAGAAAATGTTCAAAATCCTGGAACTCCACGTCTCCTATTCTGACCCTAGCTCAAAATGCAGTTGCTGTTCTCACCAACTGATAGAGACACTGTACCTTTTTCCGGCATCAGCGATTCCTATCAGTGATTAAAAGTTTGCCTTTTTGTCGCTGCTTCACAATAGTTTTCTCAGAGGAACGAAGCAAAGGTACCTCTCCAGGGAGCAAAAGTGCAACACATGCATTGAAAATTGAGTGAGACTGTTAGTCAAACGGATTTTGATATCCATCTACGTGTCTCTTACGCTAAAAGCGGTTTTGCCAGTAGCTCCTTCGCTTTTCTCTGTTAATTTTTGTCTGATTTATCCCTACATCTGTTTTAAGGTCGGACTCTGGATGGTGAGCCGAAACACGGCCACTTTATTTGTATGACAGGCGATTGAAACTAAACAATCTTTTCGATGACTTTCAAATGTTTTCCTGATCCACTTGGCAATATCGTCTGCACATGGGTTTTTTCCTGTCTTTTACACTATCTCCCTTCTTCTACAGTTCCTTGGAGAACTGTTTGGCAAAGTCTTTATATCTTGTTAAATGATCATACCAATACAGTTTTCTCTTCTTGACTGACGTCAGTAGATCTTCACATGGCTATGTGCTACCTGGTGGTTTGATGCACTGGCTCTTCGGTAATATGGTCAGTATAGCTTATGTTTAGTATATTGTAAAACATTTCATTTCCATGGCTTCGGTTCTTCTTTTCAGATGTGGTGTGAGGATCTACGGCTCGCATGCACGCAGGAAGGTGGAATATACCAACATATGCAGAAGCCTTATCTTGTGTTTCATGGAAATGTTATCGTTCTTCAATACAGGTTTTAATCTGGATATGGCCGTGTTTGTCTCTTCTGCCTGCTACTGATGAATCCCAGGTAAGTGAACTGTTGGAATAGTTGTGAGGGGCCATCAGCTTGGTCTTCACGGTGCTGATTTCCATCGTCATATATACTGACGTTTCATACAGTCGTTCAACAAGCTTAGTGAGTTCTTGTTCATTGCCTACCAGGACATTGCTGTCATCCACAAATAAAAGGTTCCAATCCAAAACTGACTGTGCAGATATGATCTTCATGTGTGTCGCGCCCAACACGTTTAGGATCGGACCTACTCTCTCACACAGGAGTCAGGAATCAAAGAGAAAGTTTAATACCACAAACAAACATTTTTATACACTAACTGGCAACAAATAATAAGCAACAAAATATGATGGGGAAAAGAATAGGGATAAGTGATGATACGAAGGATAAAGTGAAAGTGATAAGAAAAAAAATGAATGCTGGAGGTGACAACTGGAACTGCTGCTCAGCTGCAATAATAGCAATGATGACGAAGGAATGGCAATGACAAGAAGCTATTATATAGATTGCACGGGAGATAATAGAGTATCAAATTACAACACCTAATTAACAATGCCAGTGCATACATGAACAATACACCAATGGAACGCCCAATGTGTCCACCTTCAAAAGAGCACAAAACTTATTAAGGAAACTTAATGGTTGATTTGTAATAAACCAGCCAGTATAGGTAACCCCTGATTCTGATCACACACTCTACTGATGAAGATCACGTAGCAGTGGTTCCTACCCCATAGTATTTTTTACAAATTGCTGATGTCACCAGGATAAGCACAGACAACGAGATGATGATCTCCCCTGACTGCCCGTACCGTAAGCATAGAACGGTGTGATGAAGAGCACAATCAAGAGAGGGCAACAGATGATGATGGATGATCGTTTCCATTGCAATGATTTCCCATCGCCACCCTTAACCGCAGATAGTACAGCGGTATCGTAAAGAGGGCGAGGCTAGAAGAAATGGCGATGAAGACGTGACGATATCTCCTTGCCACCCTTAACCGCAGACAGTAGAGCGATGTCGGTGAAAGGGCAAGGCTAGGGGAAATGATGATGAAGTAGAAGAATCACTCCAATCTCAGTGGTGAAGATGCAAGCTGGAGTGAGGAAGATTCCACCCTCCACCCTCTGCAGAACGCCACCAGACAACCCAACAGCGACCCGGATGTAAGAGCACCGATCAGCAACAGCCGACTCTAGTTTATGCAAGGACCCCGAGTTCCTGCTTGCCTGGCTTCGGTCCGCAGTCTGGCGGCGAGATGCTGGCCACTATCTGCTGTCCCAGACAGCAAATTCATGCGCAGAAAATATCAGGCATGAAAGGCCTGGGCTAGAAACCTCACCCCTAACATACACACAATAAACCTTTCAGCTCTTATTCAACATTCTCTTTCTCATGTCTTTCTCACACAATTCACTTCCAGACTTAAACAATGAAGCCACACATAATACCAAAGCCAAACATAAACATTTCCATTAGAAACTCACAAAACTATTATCCAAAATGAAAACATAATACATTCCAGTACCAAATTAGTTATACATATCTAAATAACAAAATAGATGAAACATTACTGTAAAACAATTAATGAAGGATGACTGAAATGAAAGGAAATGAAGGGATGAGCATAGAAAATACATCAGCCCCCACCAACACCTTCCCCCTCCCTTCCATTCCCTTCCCAGTTCCACTTCCCTTCCCCCCCCCTCCACCCACCCCCCCACCCCTTACCGTAAAACACAAACTGATCAGAGCGCACAAACAACCACCACATGAAAAACAGACCTTATATTCTACAAGGATAGCTTACATGTAAGACACTACTTCCCCTGATGACTGTGCAAACCCCCACACAAAAGTGCAGCAAAGATTTTGAGTAACGAAACAGTTGCTACCACACGGTACACCCAACAGGATGTTACACGTCTGAGCTCGTAATTGCATCTGACAAATTCGGGGCCTTCCCAGTTCAACACACACCAAGCGCCGCTGCAGGGTGAACACAGTACAAAGAATTCAATACACACAGTTCAAATAGTACACTGGCCCTGAGGGCACGCTTACTCGGCACAACACACACACAGCGCTATGAATTCTCATCCACACTAACACAGACCCAAGACAAAATATGTGTCACGACAATGTGCATCAGTCAGAATGTGCCCAACGAATATGTTGAAAACTAAGGGACATAAAGGGCAGGCCTGACGACCCCAACTGAAGCATGGAACCATTCCCCAACAGCATCCTAGAGGAAAGGGAAATGGTGCGTTGTGTCTGATTCTAAGCTAAAAAGATTCAAAGGAACATGCTGAATGTCAAATGCTTGGGAAGAAAACCATAATGCTTTAAACGTTCGAAATACTCACACACAAAAACAAAAGATTGCTTTGTTGCACTCACTGATCTGAGGGATGCAAATTATTCAGTAGCCATTACCAACACCACCCAAAGCTTCTTCAAATTCAGATAGAGGAATAATTTGTACTTTTTCCAAGCCTCTCGCAGTGGGCTTAGATCCCATCCCCGGAATATTCACAGAATTGACCGAACCCATCTTGGCTCATCTGCATCACTTACGGCTTATTATCACGTCTTTTATAGACGACATTTTATTTGTGGATGATATTGAACAAGAAGCCAAGAAAGCCGCCCTTGACGCTGTGAAAACATTTGCCATTTTAGAATTAACTGTACATGATGAGAAATTATAGTTTGAATCCACACAAGGAAATAAACTCTTTAAGATTTGTAATCATCCCGAAAGAGACAACTGTCCGCAAGTGCTCGTAGTCATCTGTCGAGGCAAAAAAAGCCAAAATTAGAAAAACAGCTTCCTGTGTTGGCTTGGTAGTTTTCAGTCTCGCTAATGTTCCCTGCAGTCAACTACATTACCACTCACCAGTGCAGGCCACGCTGTTTACAGCCAACATGGATGAGGGCTGAGGGTTCATGTATGCACATCAAGATGGAGTTGAAACGCCTATGGGATGAATCAAAAAAAATGAATTATTTGGAATTTGAAGCTGCCTTTCGCGCTGTCCAGTCTGTCCAAAATCACTAATTGTCACGTGGAGCTTTCCCCGGCATTTCAAAGGATCCCCCCTCCCCAAAAATAAAAAAATGGAAAACCACCCCGATATAAATGGAAAACCACCCCGATATAAATTGTTTTCTTTTCTACCGGAAAGCCTTCTACTTCCCCTTGGAATGCACTTTTGGCGTTTATGCAATTTTGTTTTTGTTCGGCTGTTTTGAGCACACCTCGTTTATCATCAAAGACAATTCCTTTTATATACATTCCAGTTTCAATGAGTATATTGCAGAGAACTCCCCTGCGCACTTGGCATGAGTTTCAGCGGATGTTGAGCTGTGTGTACCCTTCCAATGATTTGAAGTTTTGTTTGCACACAGCCCTCAAGTTTGTAAGATTACCATGTGACACCCTCCAAGATCTTCCTATCAGGTCCCTTGGTTTTTAGGCCGTCCTCCTGATTATTTTGTTTGATGAGTGTGGACAACAATCAATCTACCAGTGTAAGAGAACGTGAGCATTGAAATTATTTATCAATTTTAGTCATATATGAACAAGTATGTGTCGAATAGATCTGTGTTTGAGACTTCCTCTTTGTCTAAATGGGTACCAGATGAAAGTTCCGTTCATGTTCTTACCTTGCTTTCCAAATTGTCTTATCCATAAACGAATACAAACACCTAGATAGACAGTTTGTGACATGCATTCATGGCGGGCACTCACTGAACGCCTATGCAATGTGTACGTTAACAAGTTGCAGTAAATTGCAAGTGGGCAGAAGATGGATTCCGTTTTTCACCCCCTCTAGTGAAGAATGTCAGTTTTCTGGCATATCTGAGAGAACAGGAGAGCATTTCAGTTTGTATTATTAATACAGTACAATCTACCCTTGCCTATTTTCAAGACACATTTCGTGTGATTTGATATGGGCACACAAAATTAGTTCATTGATATATCTAATATTCATTAAATGTAAAGAAAACCCAAAATTCCCCCCACACACAAGAAACCTAAGTCGTCAGTTTTGAGGTAGGTATGTTGAAAGAATTAAAAATTCTGAGTGTGAAAGAACTTTCACAGAAACTTGTCATATTTCTTGTTCTACTCACTGGACAGTGATGCCGTAGTTTACATGTGTTGACTTTTTGGTGCATGTGTCTATAGAATTATAAATGTTTATTTTTGTGAGTAGTGTTAGAAAGCGTACTCAATGTTTGGCCCACCGAGTCCTGACTGAATCGTTATCAAATCTACTCAAAATTGCTTGTGTAATATAATGATGGACTTGGAATATGAATACAGCAATCATTCAACGGGCGACCAGTGTCACATATGAAGTCACAAATTAATGTGCATTGTGTTTGCGGACAACATATGGCATAATGTACATCTGCTTACATTTGTGTATATCCATATCTATATATATATATGTGTGTGTGTGTGTGTGTGTGTGTGTGTGTGTGTGTGTGTGTGTGTGTGTGTGTGTGCCTATGCCTGTGAGCGTTCATGTACAAATGTCTTCTACATATATAAAAAAAAAAGATCAGGACGACGTGGCATATCCCATGTCTGTGGTGCAAACTGACTTTGGAAGTATATTAAAATGGGTCTAAAACTGTACATATGTATTGCTCTTTGTTATGTTGGCTGTTTGAATATACATGCATTTACTAAGACAAAAAGAAAGTGACATGTTTATGATTGTGCATAACATTATTGAAATTCATGGCCGTATATATATATATATATATATATATATATATATATATATATATATATATATATATATATATATATATAAAATAATTGTGTTGCTAACCAACAATAATTTTTAAAAAGTGCTCAATCGGGTTGGGGAGCGGCATCTGTTAAAGCTTTGATTAAAATGTAAGTGATCACTTACATTTTAATCAAAGTTTTAACATATATATATATATATATATATATATATATATATGTGTGTATATATATATATATATATATATATATATTATATATAATGCTGAACAATTATTTTATATATATTGTTTATGTACTGATTAGAAAAAAGGGGAAAATGGGCTGGCTTTGATGTGTACAGAAGTGAGAATTTTTAAAGTGTGCATTTAGTGTCTTTGTTTAATGTAGTGTGTGTGCATGGGTGGGTGGGGGGAGGAGTGGGTGTATGTCTGTCTGTCTGTCTGTCTGTCTGTCTGTCTGTCTGCGTGCGTACGTGAGTGTGTGTGTGTGTGTGTGTGTGTGTGTGTGTGTGTGTGTGTGTGTGTGTGTGTGTGTGTGTGACTGACACGTGTGTATGTGCATATACGTGTTCTGTGTGTGCGTGTGTGCGTGCGTGTGTGTGTGTGTGAGTGTGTGTGTGTGTGTGTGTGTGTGTGTGTGTGTGTGTGTGTGTGTGTGTGTGTGTGTGTGACGTCTGTGCGTGAGTGCGTGCGTGCGTGCGCGTGCGTGCGTGCGTGCGTGTGTGTGTGTGTGTGTGTGTGTGTGTGTGTGTGTGTGTGTGTGTGTGTTTGACTTTGAATCTCTCCTCCACTTGTTCGAACCATCTCTTGCGTCCTTAACAGTCATGTGGTGAATATTCATTACAAGTGAGTAAGATAGGCATCACATTGCTTGTTAAAGCGCTGCTATGACTTGATCGAGATGTATGCCAAATTGATATTTTCTTTACCTCCCACAATCTTCACGCCACATTCTCTCAAAGGCTTTCTTGAGACCGATTATGTTCATTGTTAGTAATACCTTTGACGAAGAAAAGATCTATACTCTAAACTAAATAGACGGATCTATCCTGTTTTGCCTGATATTCATACACGTAATTAAAATATGAAGGATGTACAAGTACTTACTACTTTCCTGATCATCAGGTTCAAGCCATAAGCCTTTTTAATGATGATACCTACATATGTTTTTGTGTGGGCCAAAGCCATAGGCGAATCACAACCGAAGGCCTTCTCAAAATCAAGACAGATAGCAGTTTAGGAGTATTTACGTTCTTGTTTAACTGCAACGCTTATTAATCGACATTACACATTCATTAATGACGCAGTATATTGTTCACCCCCTTGGAGCGTCATTAAATAACGACGGCAAATAGTTATTCGATTTGCAACACGTCCTGCTTGTATTCAATATGCTGCAAGAGAAGTTAGTTACGTAGACATTAAAGGAGCAATACATATTGTTTTGTTATGTTTGATTAACATATTCGCTTGTTTATTATTTGGTATGCAGATTGATAGCCCTTTTAT
>JADBJO010023500.1:22500-25000 GCA_016801955.1 Conus betulinus
TATCATGTTTTAATCATCAATCACTTCTTTGTGATGATAACAGTAGTTTTGTAGACGTGCAGTGCATAATAGAAGCAGTAGAAAGTACTGTTCAATAAATGTCACCAAACATACCCTTTTTCGTTCATTATCAATTACTTTGTATATATTACTGATACAAGTAACATGTAGCAAATCAGAAACAATCAAACACAAAAACCATCTACGATTAGTTTGCCTTACAACAAGCATTGAAGTAGGATCGCGTGCCGCTGGAGGAGAGTACGTGGCGCACGTGCGGTTTTTTGTTGTTTGTTGTTGTTGTTTTTTTTGTAAATAACACAGACCGCTCACTGAAAGCTGGCGACACACTAGGCTGGAAAACCCTCTCAAGCGAGTTGAATGCGGTTGTTTTGAAACGGCAGTAACGGTTTGTTGACGGAAATCTAAACATCCCCCGCAGGCTTCCTCCAGTCCAGCTGGCAAGCGTCTGCACAGCTGCTGGACAGGCCGCAGCGCTTAGTATTCTCTGAGCATGGGCTCAGAAGAAGAAATTTTAATTGCGCTGTTTGAATCATTTTGATCACTTGCGTACAATTGAAGAATTAGAAAAATCGAAGATGGTGGGTGAGACCATGAATCGCGAGGTGGGAAACGTTTGGTGCATACCATTCTCTTCTCAAAGAATTATTAGAAGAAGATGCTCAAAACAGTTAAAAGAAATCCAAGCTGTCTGCGTGCCAAATTCAGTACAAGTGGGCGAAGGACACTGGCTGAGTTTCACCATTCTTTTTGTGTTTTTTACAGATGCAAGAAATGGGTTCAGAACTGTAGGCGTGAAGGTCAGCTGCGTACCTTTAGGCAAACTGCTGTATTCGTTCTGAGCATTTTGAAGCCAATCAATTTATGGACCACACACACACACACACACACACACACACATTCAAAATAAACAGACACCGAGGCGACGTCTGTCTGCCGGTTGGTAATCGGAGTCATGTGGGGGCACAATGACACGGGGTCACATCGACATTGGGTCACAATGACATTGGATCACGGCATGCAGCCTGGTAATCTGTCTGCCCTCAGGGACACCCTTGTCTATTCTTTCTGAGATTGATAGCCGGAGCACTTATCTCAGGTGACGGCACATGATTGCAGCTCACACGAAAGCTGAGCACGAAGGATGTCTCTACAGTCACGAGGATCCGGGTATCAGTTTCAGCTTAACAATGGCCCCGGACCATCACACAAAGCCTTTCAGGACTGAGGGGGCCGTTAACTGAAAGTGCTCTTCGTGGATTAAAAAGAGACCAGCAGCTCAAAACCGATTAAACAAGGTGCTATGTCTTGGCCTTGTGAAAAAAATCATCACAATTTTGGAGTCAGCAAATAACACATGAGCTGTAGAAAAAGTGTGTGTGTGTGTGTGTGTGTGTGTGTGTGTGTGTGTGTGTGTTGTGTGTGTTGTGGGTTGTGCATGCATGCATGTGTACGCTTGTGCAAGTCAATCAATCATCTCTCTCTCTCTCCTCTCTCTCCTCTCAACCTCCATCTCTCTCGTCTCTCAGTCTCTCTCTCTCTCCTCTGTATGTATGTATGTGTGTGTATGTGTGAATGTGTGTGTGTGTTTGTGTGTGTGTGTGTTGTGTGTGTGTGTTCACATGTCTTTTTAAAGGCTGGTTCCCCTCAATAGCTTGTCGTCTTCTTTTTTCTTCTGCTTTGTCATCGTCTTCTTTCATTGTCATCTTCAGAGTTTGTTTCTGCTGGCCCTGCTGGAAGGTGGTCATACCATCCTCCACCACTCTGTCCCCCGCTATTTTTTTTCTTGTCTTTTTTTTTCCCCCGCATACACAGGCTGACACTCCCAGGGACACCCCCTGTTTAGTCAGGCAAGGATTAATCACATCTACCCACAAAGGTAGTCGAGGTTTGTGATTATGACCTTTTTATCACACCATTAAGGCAGCCATATCTCCAACTGCCAATAAGGCGCATGCTACGTATAACGTATCATTCATAGCAATAGCCAAACTGGCCTTCTCTTCCAAAAGATGGTGATGGGATTTTTTACATGTGTGCAAGATCTTATGCGTGCGTTCACACATGGAACCTCGGTTTATAGTCTCATTCAAAGAACTGTATGGGAAATGGAGTCAGAGCCAATGTTAAATCTGACAGAAATATCCCTCTGTACCAAAATGGCCGGTAGAGATTCGAACCTGTGAACCCAGGATCACAAATATTACAAGTCCGGCACTCTACCACTGAGCTATTCCGGCCCTCTTCTTGTCATTGCTATGGCCTTTGTTCCCACATACAGTTTTAAACGGTTTTTTCCCACGGGAAAGGGTGGCAACGTGAACAATGAAGGTGGAGGGAGATGGGGAAACATGAAAAAGGAGAGGAGGAAGGATACTCTGGTAGAATTTCTAAGGGTATTGGTGACGACGAGGGTTGTGTTTGGAGAGGGTGGGGGAAGGAGGTAAGGGAGGGATGAGAGTTGGCCCCGGGTGGACTG
>JADBJO010023501.1:0-26481 GCA_016801955.1 Conus betulinus
TCTTTAGCAACTCTGCACATCAAGGAGGTTCAAGACCTAACGATCCCCTAATGTCCCTGGATTTTCACGGCGCTGTGAAATCGAGACCTAATCATGCTGCCGCACATTCCACCCCATACCCTCATGAATTAAACACAACGATGTAATCCACATAAAACTGACGACATGAACAAACCAAACATAACGGACCTCGGACGCTGTGGGGATATGTTTTGAATAGAGAACAACATGCCAATGGGTACAAATTTCCATCTCTTGGATGGAACCGTTTGTTTTTTTTTTTGTTTTTGTGTTTTTTTTTTGACTATATTCATTCGAAAGTATAGACCAAGTTAGCCAACTTGTTTTTTCCTTCTTCTTTTCCCTCCTTTTTGCCTTCCAATGAGCAGACCTCCTGAAAAGGAGTGCATGCGTCTGTCATCCATTAGTGAAACTGCATATCACTGTAAAAATATGATCCCTAGCATTGTAGTCGTTTACAATTTTCGAACCCCATTTTCTGTGTATAAGGAGAAGACACTATATGCTACTAACGTCTGTCTGCCTGTTTGTCCTTTTTTTCACCCCCACCCCCCCCCCCCCCCCCCCCCACCTGTCCCCACCCCCGCCCTCTCTCTCTGTCTCGTCTATCTCTCTCTGTCTTTCTCTGTCTCTGTCTCTCGGTCTCTCTCTCGTTCTCTGTCTCTCTGTCTGTCTCTGGTCTGTGTCTGTCTGTCGGTCTGTCTGTATGTCTCGCTCCTCAATTCTCGGGGGGGTGCGTCTGGGTGGGGTGCCCTGGCTCTACACTTGGATGTTCAGAGAGCTGAAAACAGACAAGAAATGTGTCTTCATACAAACTCTACAAACATCTCACAGAGATCCCGGAACATATGCCACTAATATACTACCATTTACCCTTTTGGACAGTATAGAGAGTAGAGAATAATCTAAAAGCTCGAAGAGAAAGCATCACCTTCCCACAGTTGATATTTTAAATGCCACATTTGCTCAGAGAAAAAGGCAAGGACAAAAATCCCGTATCTGAACTGATTTTTCTAAATCGAATGTCAAAGAAAATTTACACAGGCACACGAAGCAGTTTAGCCCCTGCGTAGAGCTTGCAAGTCTTGATGTCAGACTGTGATTACCTACCAGGAGAAAAATGGCATGGATAAAAGCAGAAAGAAAGAAACGTTAAATAACCGGGTTACGCATGAAGAAAAATATATTTTTTTTAATATGGACGACACGGTAAATGGACTAACGGGTTATTTAATAAAATGATAGACAACGTCTGATCTTCAAATGAAAAAAAAGGAACGAGGAAGACAGCCTTTGGAGGCCAATACCAGAGGAAAATAAGTCACAGGGATATATATCCACAGATTTGTTTTAGACCCAGCAGATCTGTGGATAAAAACGGTTGAGAGACGCGATTCAGTGGGAAAAGAGAATGGCAAAATAGCACAACAGCATTTCACAAAATCAGGGTGAAAATGAAAAAAAAAATAGTTCATGATAAGACAGCCAGCGTTACTTGTATTTCAGTACGTGGAGGAACGTTATCATTCCAGTTGTAAGAAAACTTTTAAAAGGTGGACCCAGTGACAAGAGTAATGACCCACCAGTATGTCTGACTGTCTCCATCGTAAACTGATGAATCAGAGAGAGAGAGAGAGGAGAGAGAGGGGGGGAGAGAGAGAAGAAGTTAAAAGCTCTCAGAACACAGAATATCTTTTAATGCAAGGCCATCAGCGTATTTGTGTGGTTGTCAAGAGCAATATCAACACGGAGAGAGTAAACACACAAAAGGACACAAAAACTGATGGGGGAAATAAAATACAGATCTGCCGCGACAAAACAAACATCGTCGCTTGTATATTGTCAACAGTGTTTCTTTCTCTTAGTTATCACTAGTACTTTATGGCAAGATATCAAAGCGAAGGAAAGTTTGTACCTTGTGTCCTTTCTACATGTTCTACAAGTGCGCTAGATGAGAAGGACTAAAACCGTTTGAAGTTATGAGTTTTTTTTATTTTTTTTTTTCACAGTGGGAGCAAGAGTGAACTGCACTTCATGCTTTTTCATTCAGTTACTGTCCTTGTTTACACTTTAGTGAACACTGCGTGGTTTCTTCTTTGACTCTTAAGACTGTTTTTTTTTTTCTAGCTTATTAGAGAGAGGAGAGAGAGACAGAGAGATCCAATCAATCCAATCCAATAGAGAGAGTGAGAGAGGATGAGAGAGAGAGGAGAGAGAGGACGAGAGAGAGAGCGAGAGAGGGAGAGCGGAGAGAGACAGACAGACAGACAGACAGACAGACAGACAGACACACACCACACACACACACACACACACACAACACACACCCACACACATACACACACACCACACACAGACAGACACGACAGACAAAACAAGGGATATTCAATGACGTTCGCTGCAATGGGACGGATTAACTGCTTTTTTGATACAGCAGCAGAAAGTGGCACGAACAATCGACGTGAACACTGCTCATGTTTTTGAATCGGACGTCTTCCAGTGGCATTCACACACACACACACACACTCACAGAGAGAGAGGGACGGGGAGGGAGAGTGAGAGAGAGCTGAGAGAGAGAGAGAGAGATGCATAACACGTGATATGCGAAGTACTGTTTTTGCATTGTGACGTCCCATTGAAGGTCATCAGGAATACGTCAACTGTTTTCAAGTTGAGTCCCCCCCTTTGCCATTAGACAAGAAGAGAGACAAACTTGTAAAGCAGAAAACATACAGCTCCAATCGCATCTGAACACATGGAGGCAGAGAAGTCACAGGGGGACGCGAAGATAGGTATCGTATGCGTAACATGGTGGCAAAGTCTAACACAGATTGCTTTGCGTGGTCCGCCCTTCCGTTGATCCCCCAAAACAGACACGGTGCACAGTGACCTCTACCTGTTTGTCTTTCTTGTCCCTTTCTGCTGGGAAACCTTAGGCAAATGAGGACAGCAACGGCCGGATGGATGAGCTGGGTAGCGGGGCAGAATTAAGAGAACGGATCGTTTCAATCCAAGACACAATTGGTTGGAGGTGTCTTTTTTCTGTTCATTTTATCAAAATCTCCACCCATTGGCTGAACGTTGTTTGTGGCACACAGGATGGAGGAGACGGGGGGGGCATGGGGCGTAGGGTGAGGTAGGTGTTTGGGCGGTGTAGGATTGGAAAGAAAGGTGCAGGGCAAGAGAACTCTTCAGCGAATATAAACTACACACACCCATAAAAATAATATCCCCTCCCCACCCTACCAGTTCTCGCCCTCAAACTGCGCGCGCGGTTATTGGTAATGTTTTCACACACGTTGGCAACATAGAGACACACAACGTGAGAGAGAAAGGGTACGTGATTAGAGAGAGAGATGGGGGGGGGGGGGGGTTAGGGACAGCAGGACAGGGCATCTGCATGAACGGGTGTGGATGATGAAGGAAGTTGTTATGGAAAAGAACCTGTTTTTTTTTTCGTCACATCCACAGGGATGCTTGCTTTTGTTTACCATACCCAGCAGATTGGATGGAATTATTTGAGAAAAAAAGACACCAATGGGCTATGGATGTGCGGCATGGTAGAGAGAGAGGAGAGAGAGAGAGAGAGAGAGAGAGATCGCTCGACCAAAAACTGTAATTTTCTAGCTCTTTTTTTTTCGTGGCCAACATATATTCAGTACCAATCGTTATTTCTGGGGACAAAGTGTCACTCTCTCTGTCCATGCGACCGAGATGAGATAAAGTTCGAAACCGCGAAGCGAAACGTGCTGAATATATCTCCCAAGACAATACAAATCGAGGTCCCTTTGCGAAAAGACATGGGCAAAATACTTGCTTAACAATAGCTCAGGTAAATTCATGTTATCTCCCCTTCAGCTCAATAGCATGCCCTTGCTGATATGCCTGGGTTTCTTTGTTGTAAACGAACGGGGCCAAACATAGGACAAACCGCGTATTAGTGTTGTCCTACAACTTTAGATTCCGACAAAACAACGGACTATTGTTTTCATGTTTCATTCTGTTTGAAAACGCTGTCAGCCAGGAATAGAAATACTCCATACTCATTTATCTCTTTCTCTTTTTGGCTTATTTCTTTTAGTATCTTCACACCTAGCGGACCAACTACGTTTAAGTCCAGCGTAAACTGCACAATGTACGGATTCCAAATTGGGCTATTGCAGAAAACTGACCAAATAAAGTACCCCTCTCCTCCCTCGGCGCCCCCCCTTCCCCACCCCTCTCCCCCCCGCTCCGCTCTCTCTCCTCTCCTGATTCATTTGCAGTTTTTATGGAGACATACATGTCGACAGGTACTTACCACGCGCTGGGTTCACCTCTTCAGGGCTGTAAACTTTGAATGGAATAGCGCCCCTTCATGCGTTGGAACCCAAACTAGTCTTAGCGGCTAAGGAAGGACCTAATTGTTTTCCCTTAGATTGTTTATATTATATGCCCACATTGTCCATGTATTTACCAGCTCCCCTCTCTTTTGTCCACGTATAAGACCGTCCTGATGGGTCTCTGCCAATAAATCCGCTGGTCTGTCAAAAACCGACCTGTTGGTTTATGTATTCCTTGGGAATTCTTTTCCCATCTGTTACCCAAGTGCCTCCATTAAGTTCTGCAAGGTCTCGTTGCCTAATCTGTCTATAGATTCTGGCTATTCTCTCTGTCTGTCTTCTGTGCCCGAGCTTTCTTTCCCTCTGTGTCGCCGTTTGTCCATATCTGATCGAGTCTGTCTGTCTTCGTCCTCTCTCCCCCTCTTCTTTCTCTCTCCCTCTCTCCTCCACCAGCCCATCCTCTTTCTCTCTCCTCTCTCCCCTTCTCCGTCTTTCCCTCTTCACCCCCTCCGCATCTCCCCTCTCTCACCCATCCCTCGTCCCCTCCTCGCGTCCCCGTCTACACTGCCAATCTCCAACCCCGTCCACCAAATCCTCCTCTCCTCCCTTTGCTCCCTCAGACTCTCTCTCTCTTTTGGGGGGGTGGAGGGGGGTTGGTGGGGGGATTTTGTCAAATATTTATGTGTAGCACGACGTCACGAAAAGCCCAAATGATATCGTTATAAACTAACTCATCCCCGTCGATTGTACGGACACAATGTCTTGAACAGCTAAAACATCATGAAAGGCTGAACTCCCCCCCCCCAAACCTCTGCCTCTCCTCTCCTCTCATCTCCCCCCTCTCTCCTCTTCTCTCTCGCTCTGGTTGTGTGTGTGTTGTGTGTGTGTGTGTGTGGTTGTGGTGTGTGTAATGACACTTGTGAAGACCCTGAGCTTATATCTGTCTAAACATTTTCAAAAAAGACGCACAATGCCATTTAACAACTGATTTCCTCGGGAAAAATATCAGCATGTCTGGTTATTTGGTGTTTCCCTTTGACTTTGCTTACTTTATTTGTTCATTATTTTAGAACATTTGTGACTTCATCCCCCTTCAAAAGGGGCTATATTGCCTTTATGAAATTCACCTTCCGGTTCCCTCTCGCCTCTCTCTCTCGTCTGGGGTTGATCTCACCTCCTCTCTCCTTCTCGCCGTCTCCGTCATCACTCGCCTCTCATCGCTCTCTCCTCTCGGTCGCTCGCCTCCCTCTCTCTCGTCTCTTTCTCTTTCTCTCTTGTTGTATATAAGTATATTACGAATATGTGTGTGGAGAGATAGGTACATCAGGCGGCCCCGAATAATAAACGCGGGGGAGGGGGGGGGAGGGGGGGGGGGGGGGGGGGGGGATTAGTGTGGTAGGGGTATTAACTATTGTTGCTTGTAGTTCATTCATTCATGAGGAAAACATTCTCCTGCCTGATCTCCCCACGCCTACCCCTTACTCTATAACTTAAGCTGCCAACACCGCCTACCCCCGCCCCCACACACCTCTTTCCTTGTTCGCGTTTCGTTTCTTTTCACGTAGCGAGACATTCAGCACGGTTTTTGGGACATAGGTGAATGTAGATTAGATGAAAAAAAAGGGAGGCTTTTTGACATTGCGAGACGTTGGTAAGATTACGCTGTCTTGCTATCCTTTACTCCCTTCTGCCTGCCACGCGCTCTCCAGTCACTTCGCTTTCTGTCGCTCTGTCCCTATCCCGTTTGCCTAATAGTTTCCCGGTAGACAGGGAACACACCAAGGACAAAGAGGGACACGTGACAGGGCTGCTGTTGGTAAGTCAATGGACAGGGCGGCAACACGCAAGGGTTCGTTGGTCCACCCTGCCTGCCATGTTTTAACACCCACATGATCTATCGTGGGCTTCCTCCGCATTTTCCTCCTCGATTTTCCTCTCTGCAACAGTAGAATGATTGCTGTTTGCTCGCGCGTTTATTTCCATTTGAGAAGGATATCAGGTATGTCCAATAAAGGTCCATAATATCCTAATTGGTCTTTGTTTGGTTTAGGTTTGGTTGGTTTTTTTGGACTTACTCACACCCTTCCGAAAGAGGGACAATGACACATCTAGCCTGGAATGAAATCAGTATACAAAACCACATTTAGGCAACGGGTGAGAAATTCATCCAAAGACAGACTCTCTGTCTGTCTGCTGTCTGTCTGGTCCTGTCGGTCCTGTCTGCTGTCCTGCCTTTCCTGTCTCGCCTCTCTCACATCACAATACACCACTCTCTAACTCAAACACAAAACACCAAAAAGAAAAAAAAAAAGAAAAAAAAAAAAGACAAACAGAAAATAAAAAAAAAAAACAAATCAACATCTCCTCCGCATCCTCACGTCTCTCTCCTCTCTCCCTCCGTGTGTGTTGTGTGTGTGTGTGTGTGTGTGTGTGTGTGTGTGTCCTATAAATTTTCCGCTTTTGCGTGGGTGAATACGATTGTTTCCCCCTTCTGAAGGGCTACTTAAGTCCTGAATGACAATAAGAAATGTCAATACTCTTCTCTCTCTCTCTCCCTTCTCTATCTCTCTCGTCGCCTCTCTCTTCATCTCTCTTCCTCTCTCAACTCGCGCTCTCCTCTCCTCTCCTCCCCTCTCCTCTCTCTCTCTTTGATTTCATTGTTTTCGGATGAGACGAGCCGAAGATAGACGAGTTATTACACACGGCGCTGGGTTCAACTTTAAACTTGCTTGTTAGAAGTCTGATGGCTGGCGTACGTCTACGCGTTGGACACAAATAATCTTGGCTGTCTATAATATGAAGACGAATGTTTCACACCTGTTTATTGAATTGCTGCGGTGTACTTTTTCTTTCCAGGCTCTTTCTTCCACTCAATTCTGTCTCATGGGTTCGGGATCATCAATCCTGGGTCGGAACCAATGTGGTTCATTTCTCCTTGTGAATTTGTTTTCCTCTGGTACTGGCCTCTGGTCTCTGGTCTCCGTCCTCATTGCTGCCATCTGCCTTCCGTTGTAAAGACCATTATTGTCATCAGAATATTTTTGTTAAAAGAATCTGTAGTCTCAGTAACCGCGTGACGGAATTGCGGAAGGGTTGACCCACCAGAACCCCGTATCTCCCATTAAAAATATATATTATATGATTATATCTTAGATATAATATAAGTAGATAAAGATAATATATATATCTATCATTAATACCACTAATGATGCCTGGTAAAATCCTTAAAAGCGCTCAACCCCTTGGGGCGCAAAACATCTGTGAAAAAGAGAGTATTAAAAGGAACTCAAAAACTCTACAATTTGTTTCGAGCACACAGCTCTCCTCTGGATCATATATATATATATATATATAAATATATTATATATATATATATATAGAGAGAGAGAGAGAAGAGAGGAGAGAGAGGGAGAGCGAGAAGAGACAGACAGACAGACAGACAGAGACCAGAGAGGGAGATGGGAGATACTGGGATCTGGCAGTCAACCCTCGATATCATTTAAGATTTCAGTGATTTCTTGCTGTTATCAATGTCATTTCGTTTAGTAGGCAATCACAATTCGGTAACACGACTGACAAGCTGTTCACCGATGCGAGAGTGCTTCGTTTTGCCTCGTTATATGCTTGCTTCAACGATCCGTGCAGAGAACAATTGATAATGGAGCCTTTCTTTTTTGTCTTCATCGCCTTTGCCTTCAGCTCAAAAATGTGACGTTTAAGATATCCAAATATAGAAGATAATGAACTCTTGTGACTTGTTCTTTTTCGTTCCGTTTAAAAAGAAATGGCATTTATCTGCTGCGCGGTTCTTTTCTGAGTGTGTTTTGTAGAGTTGTAGTAAAACACTGCTGGGACCCTACACTCCACTACCTTTTTATTATTCGACCTCTCTTTCTCTCTCTCTTTCTCTTTTCGTAGGAAAGGCTCTATCGTTACTTTGAGAAATAACTCTGGTTGAAACACATTGATTATCCAAACTTAAAAATTCTTCATGATATCCTCTCTCTCTATCTCTCTCCCCTCGCTCTCTCTCTCTCTCCTTGTTGCACACACCCAACACACTACACAACACACAAAACACACCACACACACCACAAGCACACACCCACACACAACAACACACACACACATACACACACAGTTGTAGATAGAGATAGGAGGGGGGGGGGGGCAGGGGGGGGGGGGCAGAGAGGCGGCAGCAGACAGCAGGCCAGACAGAGAGCACCCAGGGAGCAGAGCAGCAGCACCAGAGAGAGACGGACACAAGACACAGAGAGCGAGAGTGCAGCAGAGGAACAGAGACAGCGACCGACAGAGAGACCACACAGAGAAGAGACCCTCCCCGCGACGACCCCGCCCGAACCCCCGAGAGAGAGAAGAGAGAGGGCGAGAGACGGGAGTGAGGAGAGCCGAGAGGATTCGAGAGGAGGAGAGAGAGGCTGAGAGCGGAGAGACGATGGAGGAGGTGGGAGGAGAGAGGGGTCTGATAGACGAGAGAGAGAAGAGAGAGATGGAGAGGTGGGGGAGGAGAGGAGGGCGGGAGAGAAAGAGAGATGGAGAGGGAGGAGAGAGCTGAGAGTGCAAGAGACCAGTGATGTCTTGCTGCGTCCAAGTTTAGACAAGTCTTACAAATTACCACCCAGCGTCAGCAATAACTTCACCACACTGCTGTCCTTCCTCGATGGCATGAGTAGGAGGGAAGGAAACGGGAAGATAACACAAGTGGCCAACAAGCACAACAGCGAAAAGGACCACTCGAAGATCCTCTTTGGACTCTAAACTGAAACGGGGGACTGGCAACCGTGTGAGAGTCGTTGTGTGTGTTTGTGTAGTGTGTGTGTGTGTTGTGTGTGTGTGTGTTGCTGTTGGGTATGTTGGTTGTGTGTGGTGTGTTTTGTGTGGTGTGTGTGTGTGGTTGTTTGTGTGCAGTTTGTTGAGTGGGGTTGTGTCCGTGTGTGGTGTGGTTGTGTTGTGTGTGTGTTGTGGTGGTGTGTTGTGTGTGTGCGTTTGTGTGTTTGTGTGGGTGTTGTGTTGTGTGTGTGTGGTGTGTGTGGGTGTGGTGTGTGGGAGTGAGAGGAGAAGAGAGAGGGAGAGATAGGAGAGAGTCTATAGTGTTGTGTGTGTGTGTGTGTGTGTGTGTGTGTGTGTGTGTGTGGGGTGTGTTGTGTGTTTTCAAACGAAGTGAAGAAGAGAGGGTGTTAATACTGGTCGTCACACACATCACACACGTTGGCATCTCTGGTGTTTGCACAATTCCCATACGTTCAGCTCCTCTCTCTCTCCTCCTCTCTCCGTATCTCTCTCTCTTCTCTCCTCTCGCCTCTTCCTCTCTCTCTCTCTCTCCTCGCTCTCATTCAGCGGTGTTTTTAGGTTCCTGCAAGCCCACACCACACCATGCACAATCCACGCCCGACCTCTTGAACTGCTAATCCATCCACCCCTTCTCATCACATTCTTCTTTCTCTTTTCTCTCGGTCTGTCTCCTTTTGGCTTCCTCTTTACAAAATCTAATCTCTTCCTGACCCCCGAAACCCCCCCCCCAACTCTCTTTGTTGCCCTCGTACCCCCCCCCCCCCCCCCCTCACCCCCCCCCCCTTGTTTTTTTTACCCCCCGCCCTTCCTTCTCTACAGGGCTGGGGGTGAAAAAAAAAAAAAAAAAAAAAAAAAAAAAAAGCAAATACACTTTGCTTAAACTCATTACCCTGGTAAAATAATTGTTCGGTTTCCTCTCTTCTCGCTCTCTCTCTCTCCCTCTCTCCTCCTCTCTCTCTCTCTCTCTCTCCTCTCTCAGATGAATGTGAAATCCACTTTTTTCGTACCTTAAACTTGTCCAGTATTTAGAAATAATATAAATTTAGGAAGACCTCAGGGGATACTTGTCAGTCCAGTATTGAAGACCTTCAGAGACCAAGGATCATACTAACTACCAAAATATTTCAAAGAATACTTTCTTTTTTTTTTTCGAAATTGTCCTATTAACATCATGCAAAAAAAAATGAGAAGAGAAGTTACTGTGTAAAACAGTTAGCTAGTTTATTTATACAAGCATTCCAGATGGCGACGTTTTTTTATGTAGCATGATGACGATCAGTGTCAATCTGCTACATGAATCACAATGTATACCCCCCATTCTAAAGGGGCCTGGCCTTTATGAATAAACTGTTTGAGTCTTTGACTCTCTCTCTCTCTCTATCTCTCCCTCACCTCTCTCCTCCTCCTCGCTCCTTCTCTCTCTCTCTCCTCATCATTGCCTTTCTCCTATCTCTCTCGTCTCTCTAAACCCCTTCATCTCTGTTTCGTTACTCCTTCTTTGTCTGTCTCTGTCGTCAGTCTCAGTGTCTTCAGTTGTCTGTTCTGTATGTCTGTCTCTCTGTCTCTGTCTCTGTTCTGGCCTGCTCTCTCTCTCTCTCCCTCTCCTTCCTCTCTCTCTCTCTCGCTCCTTCACTCGGCACGCACTCCTCCCCTCCTCCCTCTTTTATGTAATGTTCATCTCTCTTCTGTCTCTGGTTCTCAGTCTCCCTCGTTCTGTGTCCTGTCTCTCAGTCATCTATCACACAGACACACACCCACTCTTTTTGTGTCTTCTCTCACTCTCTTTTGTCGTCTGTCTGTGTCGTCTGTCTCTCACTCTCTTTCTTTGTCTGTCTGTTCTGTCTGTCTTCTCTCTCTCTTTTCTTTCTACCTCTCTCTCTCTCTCGCTCTCTCTCCTCTCTCTCCTTCGTTCTCTCTCTCTCTCTTGTTGTTGTTTGGTGCGTTCGCTTTATTTTTGCACGGAGAGATCGTGTTCACTATGTCAGAGGAAAGTGAAAGTCATTTCCTCATAGTCGAGGTTGGTCATGTCGAAAATGTCCTCTCCATATTTTCTGTTGAAGGCTGGTCCTGATACACTCGGGTGTGAATATCACGTTGTCTTGAACCTCTCTCTCTCTCCTCTCCCTCTCATCCTCCTCTCTCTCTCTCCTCTCCTCTCTCTCTCTCTCTCTCTCGTCATTGTTTTGATGTAAGGTACGGGCTGACTAGTGAACTTACTCAAGGTTTGGGCTTCAGATACTGACGCAAAATGATCATGTGTTTGTGCGCGCAGCGGCGCCGGCGTGTGTTATTCACATTCGTGGGTGTTTACATATAGGTGACTCTTTTTTTTATATATGTATGCCAATTAGATAAGAGAGACGGGGATGAGCGAAAGAGAGAGAGAGAAGAGAGCGAGAGAGAGAGAGAGAGAGAGAGGAGAGTGAGAGGAGGGGAGAGAGAGAGAGAGAAAATGTATAAGTAATAAAAAATGAGTAAAAAAAAAAAAACAAATCAGGCGCGCATGCTTGCTCCTGCGATCAATGAGAGAGAGAGAGAGACCGAGAGAGAGAGACCAGAGAGAGAGCACAGAGAGAGGAGAGATAGGACAGAGGAGAGAGAGGAGAGAGGGCGACAGAACAGACACGACAGTAAAGTAAAAAAAACAAAATCCAATGAGAGGCAACTGAAGACGAGCGATCATGAGAAAAAAAAAAAAAAGTGCATTCTAAATAATGATTGAATTTTGCTCTTTCGCTGGTAATAAATCCATACACCGGAAACGTTGGTCCCTGTCTTCTAAAGCCATAATTTGTTTTGAAGAAGTTTGTGGCTAGAAATATAAGAGAAGCCGGGTCAATATAATCAAAACGGTTCGAATACCAAACCTTGCAGGTCTTCTGCATCACAGCCGAAATATATGCTCCACATCAGTCGCAGAAGATCATGAAGGAAAATAGGAATCACAACATCTGGTCACATCTCCTTCTTTCGCCTGCCCTCAGAATCTCTCCCCCGGGAGCAAAGACGGACTTGATTTATCCAATCCGCATGGGGCTGTGTTTGGCTAGGTCCGCTGCTCCCTGTAGACTGGGGCCGGAAAGGATTTATCTACAAATATCCGAGTTTGTGGGAGATAACAAGAAACTGCGTTCCAGCTAAGCCTGCTTCTGGCGTAACTAGGGGGACGTGTGTTCCTTGATCAGTGGTAATGGGTGATGTAATCTCTCCAGTGCCAGTAAGAGTAATGGACAATTTGCGTGCAAGTCAGAACATGAAAACGAACGCAGAATGCTGTTTTCCATGCTTGTTTTGGTGACTGAATTTAGAGAGGAAATGACAAAAGGATGGCTAATTGGATAATAAGATACGTTTCTTGTCGGTGGTATTTTCTCAACCTGGATCTAATTTTAGTCATAGATGATGGGGTGAGCAGGTGGTTCTCGAATCAGAGAAAAGAGCCTTTGAGGGGGTTGTGAAGGAACTTAATGGGACACGTGATGTGAGATTATGAAGGACTTACGTAGTGGGCACCCACGTGCTAGTGCGTGAGTGGTGTGCATGTGTGTGTGTTTTGAGTGAGTGATTGCACGGGTCGCGAACGGCCAGCCTTGGTCCGCCGGTGGCCCTGTTTAGTGTGCGTGATGGCTGGCATGTTGGTGTGGTGTTTTTTTACTGGTCCGGCTAGCTGGATTGGTTGGTGAGGGAGAGTGTGTGGTGCTCGTCGTGTGTGTGTGGGTGCTGTCGTCGTGTGTGTTGTGTGTGTGAGTGCCCCCTACCCTGTGTGTTGTTAAGTTTTAAAG
This sequence comes from Conus betulinus, assembly GCA_016801955.1. Taxonomy (NCBI): domain Eukaryota; kingdom Metazoa; phylum Mollusca; class Gastropoda; order Neogastropoda; family Conidae; genus Conus; species Conus betulinus. The sequence continues at coordinate 12,938 of JADBJO010023501.1, forward strand.
ACCAAACTACCAAGAATGGCCTGGGTCAGGTACTCCTTTACTGAACAGTACAAATAGTGGAGTGGAAACTGTGGATGCTGGGGAAAGAATGGCAAACAATCAACTTACCCCAGCAACCATATCCGCCCATACACTTTTGTCACAACACTTATAATCTATACTCTACAGCTGAGAACCGAAATCGGAGTAAGAAAGGCAGGGTTAAACAAAGTAAGGACAACTACGGGGTCACACACACACACTACCACCACAACACACAAACACTCACACACATACTGTTTTGCCATCCCAGTTTCAGTGCTGTAGGCCAACATTTAATCCGTCTCTTCGACCATGTCAGAAACCAAAATCAAAAAAAAAAAACCGACAAAACCCTCCTGCGTCACACAGGATTTAACTCAGGATCAGCCGCGGACCATTGTTGAATACTCAATTTACATCTGCTACCATCTCTCCTTTCTGTGGGGCCCATGTCTGTTTCCCCGATTGTAAACCGTCCCGCGTTAGCCAATCAGCAGAGGACTGAGCCGGGCGGGAGGAGATGTGCCGGCCCTAACAGATTGGTTCCGGAAATGATTTTATTCTGGGCGGCAGAGCCCTTGCGCCGGCAATCCCAGCTTTTGTAGCAGCCCTATGAGTGATGCCCTTATTAGGAAGATGCGGTAATGGGATCTATCATTTCCTGGCCAGACGGGTAATGAACCGTTTGAGGCCAATATAGAACCTGGAAATGAAAACGGAATGGTGTGTTCTCGGCTGACTGCCCTGGGCTATGCCAGTGATGATTAAATTGATGGCATGTCGTTGTTGGTAACGTTTGGCTTAGGAAATGACTTCCGCCCGCTGCTTCGGCTGTCAGTTTGAAAGGTTAGGAGGAAGATTTCGTGATGGAATTTTTTTTTAGCAGAATAGGGTGACTTAAGGGGCCCAGGAAAGGGGGGACCGAGAGAGAGAGAACGAGAGATTGAGAGAGAGAGATGAGAGAGAGACAGGACAAGACAGAAAGACAGACAGACAGACAACGAGACACATCACGCCCGGTGAACCGTGCGTCGCGCACTCACACTTGCGCGCGCGCCCACCCAGCGACACACCACACTACCCAATACACACGCACACCGAGAAAAGAGAATTATGACATACAGCGGAAGTGATGGACAGAAAAAACTGAACCCCAAACAATCAGCATTGAGAGGGAGTTTGTATTTTCGAGCAGTTTCAGTTCGAGATGTTTAGACCAGTTTTGCACAGAGTATGATGGATGCGTGTGTGAATCTGATATTGAGAAACTGGATCACAGTCAAACATTGAATTTCTTTATATACTCCATTCCCCCTTTATGAAAGGAACTGTGTGGGTGCTGTTGGGTTGTGGTGTGCGTGTTGTGCTGTGTGTCGTTTGTGTGTTGACCTGCTTAGGGTGTGGGTTTGCATGTGCACGCGCCGCAGCGCTAGTGTTTTCTCCCTCGTGTGGTTTGTTTGTGTTTTGGTCGTGTTTGCTGTGGGTGTGGTGGTGTGTGTGTGGTTGCTTGCTCGCTTTTGCTCAAATCCATCTGGTTTTTTTGCGACTTCTGACCAATCGCCTCGTCAAACATTTTTTCTTGATTTGAGCACGAGTTTATCGTGCAGTTTCATAAGTTATCTTACCTCGCCAGCCTCTCTGACAAAGACGGTCAAGATTTAAAAGTGTATGTATCACACGTGAATCTGGCATATTTTGATTCACCGACGACCATTATAATGGGGCACATTTGATTTCCCTGTCGACCACAGGGGTAGGAAAGGGTATGGATGGACACAGACTGTTCACATATAAATCGACTAGGATTTTGTGTGGTGGTCCTGCAGCCCCATGGTGTTGCACCTTTTCTCAGCGTCTCTATTGATCAGAAGAGTCCATTGAGTAGCGAAATTAGGCTTTCGGATTAGCATTCCAAAGTTTTTGCCTCTTCTGCGGTCTCTTGAGGGGAAGGAAAGAAGAACAACGCATTAAAATGACTCTAAAAGAGGGTGTGGGAACTGAGAAAGACTAGAGAATTTCATTTGAGGACCTCGGTAGTGTTTCAAAAAGGGACATGCCGAAACCAATCAGCAGAAAAGTAAGGCAGAAGAAAGACATTAAAGACGCAATCTTTTCTTTTAAAGAAAAAAAAACAAATCGTTAGCCCACAGACTCCCGTTTTGAGAGAGAAGAAAAAGAAAAAGGGTTACTAGTAGGCATGTAGGCTTTGGTCTGATATAAGAGGCATGCACCGGATGTAGTTCAATTGGAGGCTTCGTGCGTCCGGCGTTCACCACCGTTTATTTATAATCCTTGCAACTGTTCACAGCATGTCATGGTACGACAGACCAGATCACACAAGATTGTCTCTGAAAACTGCGGCTTACTTCGATAGATATACATCATACCTTTGTCATGTTAGTTGTCATTCTTTCTGTCCCTCTGAGCGGAGGAATACTTGTCTATGTGGGGGCCCTCTTTGCTGGTCCATATGCAACCCCTCCTATCACCGACTGTTCCCGTCAGGTTTATTCGTCACAACACGGGCTTTAAAGTTGGTACGGATAACATGATATTCTTTCTTCAGGGTGTGCAATGACCCAATGTTTGCTAAGGAAAGAGAAACGAAAGCCCGAAATAGTGAAAGTAGTTGAAATTCCAAACACTACTGGTCTCGGTTTGGTCACTATTTACAGTTCCCAGAAAACGACCAGGACGGAGAACTTTTTCCTAACACTATTGCAGCCACTCGGCGGTGACATGTATTCTACTGCGATGCGACAGCCGCCAAAGGACAAACAGTTCCAGGACACAGTCTTTCTGCAGGAATTGGGCTTTTGTCACTTGCCGTCGTTGAAGTCTCGCAATGTCTGGTTTTTGTATGACCTGTTTGTGCTTCGGGTTGGCCCATTTGGGAAATATCCATGATGATCACCTTTGTGCTGCTGACGCGCATCAAACATATCGTTGGGATTCTGTTGCATTTATGACAAGGTAAAAAAGCAGCCATATAAACCCAGAATCGTACAAGTGACATCAGCTACGCGGATGTTTGAGTATTAAAAAAAAAAGAAAAAGAAAATAGACCAAAGCCAAGCACTACGCAAGCAGGACCAGTACCATCTAAGACAGGGCGCACGTATCAATGCCAGTTCGACATCTAAGCATTTACCTACAGAAAATAGCGGACACATCATGAGATGGAGGGTATATTGTGAATTTGCTGATTAGAACGATATGTTTACTGTAAAATTTGTGTTATGCACAAAACTCCTCCCAAAGAAGGACCAAACACTACATTAGTACCTCTATCTTCTTTTGTCAGCTTGTGATATAAGTAGATTTTGCTGCCTCTTTGGTCACCTGGTTCTACATCATGACATAATTATCAATTGCCTCCTCTGACAGTATCAGTTGAAAGTTTCTGTGCTTACAAGATAATCTCTGATGATTTAGATACCAACACACAACCACACGCATACCCACCTTAAACACACCTCCCCCCTTTCCTTCTCCCCCTCCTTCCTTCCTTTCTCCCACGCTTTTACGCCTCGTCACAGCAACGCACGCACGCACGAAATGAGACAGGTCACGCCACGAGCAGCGAGCGCAACACACACACAACAACCCAAACACACACACACAACACCACACACATCCATAACATTCTCACACCACACACACAACAACGACGCCACATACTCCCGGTCTGCGCCACACTAGTGCACTACACTATTTATACTATCTCGATCTGAAAATCTACAATTTATTGGCAGACCAGAGGAACCAAAGTGGTACAATCTACGTCTTATACGACCACGACCCTTCCCATGCTCCACACGTCACGATTACAAACACTACCCACAACACACACACACAATATCACATCAACACCCACCATACATCACACCTATTCTCCCACACACACCACACACCTCACTGCTCCCTCTCTCACTCTTTCTCGTCGCCCGTCTGTCTCTCTCTCGATCCTCATCTCACTCCTATCTCTCTCTCTCTGTCTCGCAATCGGTGCATCTTTTACGCTGGGGACACTGTAGACAAGCGGTCTATACTAGGCTCCAAATATTATGCGCATGGCAAATTTGAGTAAGAGTAGTAGAGGTCAGGAAGCAAGTCCTTAGACCTTTACATGCTCAGTTTTTTACAACTTTTCTGGTGTCTAATTTATAGAGTTTGACCCCCTAGGATTCACACGGATCTCGGATTGCAAAATGGTTACGACACAAGGATAAGACACCTTATTTTCATACTGCCACACTAGGTATATTACACTGTCAGAGTACTATTATATCCCTAATCTGTGGTTTTTTATTTTAGAATGAACAAGATATTGTCATCATGCTTTACTGTCGCATTTACCCTAACCCCCGTCACACACCCCGAGGCGACCTTGGAGCTTATGACCACCGATGACCCTTGTCTGTCGCATAGACCATCATATTTATACTCAGCTTTCAAACCGATTTCTAGTTCTAAACACCATTCTGCATTACATCGCTTATCACAGGTGGAGGACACCGTCTTTTTCACATCGTTTCAAAGACTTTTCGCGCACCCCAAGGCGCCCCAGGTAACATAGTGATAATGGCCCAAACAACCTACTCACAACTCTCTGGTGGTACCCACCTATGTATAGGCGACACATTCCTCGTGGGTAGTCCAGTCTTACCATGAGCCCTATACCTGTTATTGCCTCCTAGCCCAGATCAGACTTGTAGTTTCGGATAACATCTCTCACACCAGTGACTGATCATTGTTTCTGTATCGGTGGTGGGCAGCTAGGAGAAGCGAGAGGAAGACTCGGCAGATGGACTTTTGGGACAACAGACTTGAACGCATCAACGTTACAATCTTAAAAGTCAGCCTCCTCCATGTGAGGGGGAAAGTGTGCTGTTCTCCAAGTTTGAGGAGACTGGTGTAATTGTTCACTAACCGCGTGTTTGATCCTTTTGCCTGAGAAAACGTGATATGACATTTTCCGAGCATAATGTAGGACTTTGGAAAAGGAACGGAAATTGCTGTTTCTCGTCATGAATTGTCAGGTTGGAAAGTGTGTCATTAAGCGAACGACGTGTTCTGCGGTCATTTTGCTCGCATGGTCCTTAAGAGATGCTTATGGTTTGGAACCGTGAGCAAAGGTACACAGAAAACGTTGGGGAAGCACCCTATGACCTTATCAACAATATGAAGTCCATGGAGTGCTGCGTGCGCCCGTCCTGTGTGTGTGTGTGTGGTGCTGCTGTTGTGTGTGTGTTTGTGTGTGCTACATCTATATGTTATAATACTATATATATAGATATATATATATTATTATATATTCGTATGTGATAAGGACTGAAGAATTGTTTAGCCCTGTCACCGCTATTTAATCTTGTTTTTCCCCACACCTACCTTAATTGTTAAACCAATCTATACTGTTGTGTCCTTGCGTCATATAGTGGCGATGATTTCCCTGGTATTCTCTTAGCCGAGATCCAAGTAACGCGGTTGTACCTGAACAATTCTTAGCCACTGACATTTTTTCGTTATTTTATCGAAAAGCCAGAGCATGACCACTCAGACTGTTCACCCACTTATTCTCCTCTGGGATGCTCACCTTGTAGCCTTGAATGTGATTCCTCATTGGCCAAAATGCGCACAAAAGATTGTTCACGCCTAATTATTTTATGACTGGTGTGATTAACCCTGTTCGTTCCATTGTTTTTGACAGCAACTCGTCCCCCTCTCCTTACACTTCGTTTTTGATCTCTATTTACTATTCCCTTCGCTGGCCCAGCTTTGGGTGTGCTGTTTGGATTCTTTTTTGAACTCTGGGTTAGGGAAGGAACACACACATTTGAAATTATGGTACCCTGTGGTGTGTCTCTAGTCTTTGACAACCATGGACCGCTAGATAGAAGATACATCAGCCGCGTGTATCCCTGATGAGTCCGACTCCAGTCCAGACCGAACGGCACTGCGAGCTCGGAAAGACAATTAGCACCTCTGCCCCCTCAGTAAGGGACACGGATTGGTTCCATCAGCCAGAGATGAAGGGTTTATCATAGTGTATATATTATATGTCCCCCATTTTCTTCATTTCACTGATTTTGCTTCCCTCTCTGAATAGTTCAAACGTCTCGATGAAGTATTATTATAATGCACTGAAGAATCGTTAGCTGCACTGTTTTCCCCAACTAATTAATTGCTTCAACATCTTATGGTTTGCCCGCTCAATCCAGTGGGAGATTTTACTCTTCGGAGATTCCAAGTAAACGGTTGTCCTGCACAATTATTAGCCCACGACATTGTTGAGTATTGAATAAAGCAGAGCTGACCATCAGAATTGTTTCCATATCTTTGGGATACCATGTTACTCCGTGAAGTTGATCCTCACGGCAAAGTGATCAAAGATTGTCCCCACCTCTTTATACTGTCTAATGTTTTTAAGTTTTTCTTATGCAAACTTTCCCCCTCATCACACTTCGTTTATTCTATTTTACACCATCTTAGCTGAGCAGCCCCCTCGACTGCGCGGTTGCTGCAGCGCCATTACCGTGTTCCCCCCCTTGGACCCACTCCTGGGCTATGGGAGAACACATTTCAGATTCCACACCGGCACAAAGTCGGTGGTGTCCTGATTGACCCCACACCATAGACCACCGACTCACCACGCACCGAACGATTTACAATCCACCGCCGCGTTCCCTGACTTGAGTCCGATCCAGCGGACGAAAGATAGGAGCAGGCAAGACCCCCAATAGATGCCTCGATGGGACCCATCGATGGGTCCCTCAGGCAGCTTACGTGAAGGGTTCTCTATTTATAAATATTTCCCCACATGTTCTTTCATCCACGTATTTTTTGTTCTCTCTGAAATGTCAAATCTTGCGAACGTCATATTGAATGACTGTATAGAAAGGTAGTCCTGCACTTGTTTTTACCACACTCCACTTTAAGTGGGTTAAACATTTATATCGGCCTCCTCTTGGTCAAAGCAGTGGCGTAGATCCTGGCACTCTCTTAGGTAGACCAAGTAAGTGTTGTACCCTGCACAATTTCTAGCCACTGAATTCTTTGGTTATTGAACAGACAGAGCGGCAACACTCCTCTAGTTACTGTTCATACTCACTGTTTTCATACTCCCTGTTGTATCTTGAATTTTGATCCCTCAGGCACAAGTCTCAAAGATGTCCCTACATTTTATATGTTTGTGTAATGTTTCAGTTTTTTTCAGCACGTTCCCCCTCTCACCCTTCGTTTTACTTACTATTTTTACTATCCTTCGCTTGGCAGTTCTTTTGGGGTGCGTGCGGATCTTTTTGGAACGCCTTGGCCTTTGTAGGGAGAACACCACAGAATTATGGAACTGTGGTGTGTCTCCTATTGGACACCACGGACCCGTCATTACATACTCAGCTCGTTGTCGCCCGGATGAGTCGATCCCAGCGGGTTATCGATTATAGGATAGTTGAGCAGGCAAGCAAATAGATCTGCCATCAGAAGGGACATCGCTGGTCCTCAGCAGCTAGGTTATATGGGTTCTCCACTATCCCTCTAATATCACCTTTGACCCACACCATTGCTCATCAAGATGGGTTTTTTTCTCTGAAAGTGCAAAGTCTTTGAGAAGTCATTATTAAAGTGGAAGCATGGTAGCGGCAAGCGCTTTGACTTCACATCTATTAATTGTTAAGAATTATAACTGATTTTTTATATCTATATTGATTTACCCCCATATATTATGAACTATATATATTAATATCAAGCCTATCTGCATTTCGATAATAGGCAACTATATAACAATATTGGTCTGTTAATATTTGTGCTAAATTCCTTTCTATGCTGTCTGTGGAGCAATCCCATCTGTTAAAAATGGGATATGTAAAATGGACAAGTGTTAAATTATCAACAGATCGTGCGAGCTCTGAGCTTTCTCAGCAATGGGTTTTTGGGTCGCTCCCACTAGCGGTGCCTATACCGGCCCCAATGTAACACCGTCTTGCACGTGCTAAGACTTGGCTGGCATTGCGTGTTGTTCGGTTGCACCAGTTGTTGGACAGTTAGGGACTGGCTTGGCTGACACCGATTTCACTGTGTGCTGAAGTCTCGTTACATTGTCTACTTTATGCTTATTTTGTAGAGTTGCAAGTGTGGTGTTTTGCTTAATAGTATTAACCATTTGGCTGTTTGAACATATGGTGCATCACTTTTCTGTCAAATGTTATTGTAAGGGTGTATTTGCCCTTTTTTGAGGATTTTTTCCTCCAGCGTGCCATAGTTATAGTTTAGTTCTTTTTGTCCGTCTTTAAGTTGCAAATATATTCTGCTCAGTTCGTTGGTTGTTTGTCACTCTTTCTTGTGAAAGGCGGTTTTTGGTTTCTTAAATTCGCCGAGTTTTCAGTTATTTTTAAATGGTACCTATCATTGCACCAATATTTTGCTTACACTTTAACCTGCTTACCATTTTCCCTTTCTTTTTTTTCCTATGCCCCCATGTTTCCCAAGGTAAGTTTATTCCGGGCTGAGAAAGGGGAGCGACACGAACCTGTTGATCACTACAGATTGGGCCGGTAACGTGATGTATCTCCAAGGGTAGTAGAGGAGCACAGCACTTCCCACATTAAGCTTCAAGGAGTGCTGTCCCTTAGTTTTTAGAGCGATGTGGTAACTGAGTTATATTCTTATTTGCGTTTTGCAAAAAAAAAAAGAAAAAAAAAAAAAAAAAAAAAAAGAAAAAAGAAAATTAATGCATTGTGCAGCAGCCCCGTTCGCATATGTAAGACAGGATGGTGTTTTTTGGCGATCGTCTCTAAGATTGTGAGGTCATTTAAATAATGTAGCATTGTTGGGGTGTGAAATGTGCTACAGTGTCCTTTGTCCCTTTTATGGAGTTCTATTTTTGGGGTGTCTATAGTGCGAGATTATGGATGAACCAAATTCTCTCATTTCATTTAGGGAACAATGTTGAACCCCCGAAAGACCAGGCTCGAGATTAAAAACAAAAAGGCATAAAAGATAAAACAACTAAATGCTCACTGGTTACGACACCGTGTACTAGTATCCGAATGCAAAATTAGTAAATATCTATGTTACACACGTCTTCCATAATTTTACGTGACAGTGATAAATCTTGGATGGCTTAGATAGTTTGTACTGAAATATTATGTTTTCAATGCCTTTTACTACATGCAGCATTAGGTTTTATGTAGTGTTGTTGCAGAACAAGGAAAGTTTGGATTAAAATTGCTGCTTCAAAAAGAACCATTGTAGGATTTGTAAGGCAGATGTGACGTGGTCTCAGTTTCCCAAACAGAACAAGACTCACAGCTGGAATTCTGCACCTTTTAGCGTATTTTAGAAACACTCAGCAAGAAGAGAATTGATACAGTCTAGTTCAGATTGAAAAGAAACAAGATGCAAAGCATATGAACGTACTCCAGGTGCAAAGAAAGGAGACGATTTCCAATCCAGTTAGTGGAAGGAAAAAACCACGACAGTGGCGGTGTTTATTTTCCCTTATCTGAGTTTTTTTTTTAGATTATCGTATTATAGCCGTTAGTAACGGTCATTTTGGTAAAATAAAACATCGGGCATCATCCTCACCCATAATGAAAATACCCACATATTTTCAGAAAGATCGGCCCAGAAGTTTTGTTGGGAGCGAGGGTGGAACACATTTTTGACCACAGACGGACAGACAGACAGGCAAAACTCACAGACAGCATTTCTTCGTTCCCATTATTAAAGTACTTCCTGTTCTATAAGAACTGGAGTACAAAAAACATACCAAATGGTGTTCTTGTTGTTGTAAATTTTGATGATTGAAGTGGCGAATGGAAACCTATCTGGCGGAGAGGGTACATGACCAGGACTAAGATGTTGTGTGACTGCAAAGTGACACGTCGTTAGATTAATGAATTCCAAGTTGTTTGCTCAAAGAAATATGTCAAGGTTTGAAAACACAGACAGCCAATGGGTCAGGAGAACTGGAAAAGGAATCTGTTTTCCATGTGAATGAGAAATACCTCAGTCTCGGGTCATTGTCCATTTGTTAATCTAGGTCATGCATGCATATGGAGATCTATTTCCACCGATTGGCAAGAGATGTGACTGAGGGCGTCTGTTGAACGAACGAGATGAAGATGGAGGGACGTTAATGAGTACATGTAAAGGTTCTTTCTGTGCATGAGTAAACACAAACTGAGCCCAGTACTGAGCCCTACGACACCGCTAAACATTTAAAACTTCTGCTCTCAGAAATAAATAAGTAAAAGGCAGTAGGATTGTGAAGAGAGAGAGAGCGAGGAGAGAGAGAGAGAGAGAGAGAGAGGAGAGAGAGAGAGAGAGAGGAGAGACTTGAGAGAGAGAACATTTGAAGCAAGGGGGAAACACGTAAAGGCAATGTTTTTTTTTTTTTTCAGACAACAATTGATCAGAGATGGGTTTTACGATGGGAGGGAGGTGGAGGAGCTTAGATTTAAACTGTCAAAAAGTTTTTTGTTTTCCAATGAAGGTCAATCAGTGACAGTTACTGCACTTACGGTTTGGGGGGGGAGGGGGGGTCTTACGGTTGGGGGGGGGGGGGGGGGGGGAGGGGGGGGGGGGGGGGGGTTCAGACCTAGTCCGTATTTAAACTCGCTTTACACGGGGGGGAGGAGGGGGGTGGGGGGGCAAGTCATACCTAGGTCCCGCGTATTTAACTGTGCTTTCAACAAAAAAAACACGGGTCCATAAAGGTGAAAGGATCAAATTTAAGAGAGTCATCGTGTGTCGAAGTTATGATTAAACGAAAGTCAGAAAAGTTTGAGATGATATTGCTATGTGATGGTTGGCTCTCTCTCTCCTCTCTCTCATCTCTCTCTCGTCTCTCCTTCTCTTCTCGACTTCCCTCGGTCCGTACCCTCCTCTCCCTCTCGCTCTTCCCCATCTCTCTCGACTCTCCTCCTCACCTCCTCCTCCTCTCCGTCCGCACCTCTCTTGCATCTCCTCTCTCGTCTGCTGGTGTGTGTGTGTGCTTTGTGTTGTGCTGTGTGGTGTGTGTGTGTGTGTGTGTCTGCGTGTGTGCGTTGCGTGCCTTGGTGAGGGTCGTGCGCAACGTGTGTGCCGTGCTGTACGTCCGCGTGTGTTGTTGTGTGTGTGTGTGTGTGTGTGTGTGTGTGTGTGTGTGTGGTGTGTGTGTGGTGTTGAATGAATGAGGTGAAATGTGTTGCGGCAAGCCAAACTCCACTTCTTTCAATTGTTACACTATATAAGGCCTACTCTTTCCATAATGACTTTTCCTGTTGCCGGTGCAGAGACGGTTCAGTTGGAAAGCCTGGACCACGACTCTCGAATCTGGGATGAGAGGATTCACTTAAGAATATAAGGGGGGCAAATTGCTTCTATTTCTTTCTGTGCAGTAGCGGCACCATCGCGGTTGGTTATATTGATGGATGTCTGCTACCTAGGTCGATTAAAATCGAATATTTGTTTTATTTGGTAGTAAAAGCCCTTGCCTTATCTCGACAGAAAAGTTTGTGTATGCAAGCAGATTGCCCTTCTCATGGGAGAATAAGGTGGAAAAGGGACTACAAACAGGACACCCCCCGTGGTGTGAGATAGACGCTATATTAAAGATTCATCCAGTTGACAAGTAAATGCTTGAAAATGGTCCACACAACAAACTATTTTCACTATCTTTTGAATTGGTAAGTTTGTGCCAAAATGTTGAGGCTACAAAATGACAAATTAACAACACAAAACAGAATACACGATCAGAGTCAAGGACATTAATACTGTGGTGTCCAAAATGACCAGTGACATTTCGTCTGATCTCTATAGGCCCCTTAACATCTTTGGGTCAGGTCACTTCAGATTGGACGCAATTTTTCCTTGGTTGATTAAAAGAAACAGGAATAACCTGGGGCGCGCGCGCGCGCGCCACTACACACACACCACCACACAGCACACACACACACAACACTTTGCCTTTAACAAAGTTCTAAAATTTTTGAAGACGCAACACTATCCATTTGGCTGCGGCAATGGCATTTTTGTCAAAATGCTTGTCATTTCAGATGCTCCATGTAAGGAACCTTATTTTGCGGCCCAAAGACTAGTGTTCGTCATTCCCATGCAACAATGGGTTTGACATCGCCCATTCCCTCAGCACTGTTCTCCATTTGACAACCACGGCGATTTTTCTTTCTCTGCGTTAGCCTTTCTGTTCCTGTCAGCTGTCTCCTAGCGAACTTGACTACCAGTTATTTTTTTCCCCTGTTTTGCCTCTCTTGCAGAGGCAAGGGCCGTGAATGCAAAATCTTTCGCAAGACTTCAGACATGTTTGCTCAGATCCGTGACGAAGGCTCCGAAAGCTGCAAGTAAAACATGCGACACGATGCGACTGGCGAGTGGTACTCGGTACAATTACAGAGGGGAATAGTCCGATCTCGGGAACCAGGGCTGGTCTATCTGCCAGAGCGCTTGTAAAATCAGGTTTCGGTTCCTAACGGGTTTTTTCCTTTTTTGGTGATAGTGGCTATGGGCCGCTGGTGGTTTCTTTTTCTGTTTGCTGACGCTGCCCAAAAAGGCCCTTTGGACTACATCGTTTTATTAACAGGAGAAGCAGATTACAAATGAATCTTTATTCAAGCCACAGAATACGGGAAGCGTGATCGTGATCTAAAACCACGTCTGTGCATGCTACATAGCCCCGCAGTTGATTTCGCGCGAAATGTTCTTTCATATTACTGTCCCGTTACACGACTCGTGTGCCTCCGTTGTAATGATGTCATTTCTGCACGTTTTGTTGTGAAAACCCAAAACAGCATAAAACTGTAAGTATAGAAATTCCAACCCAGGAACGCTGCAGGAGACCTAAGTCCGATTTTTACCAGGGATTAGCAATGATTACAAACTAATTTATGTCGATTCTTCGATCCTCCACGCCGACCCCCGGTTACTAAGACTTTGAGACAAAGTAGCAGACCAAGTCTTATAATTTGTTTCCTGATGAAACGCCGGGTCACCTATAACATACCTTCCGTTCGGACAATTATTAATCATAAATACACCACCCGAAACCCTTATAGTGCTCCTTGACCCCCCCACTTGCCGAGTTCCCCCAGCTGAAAGGTATCTTCAGATAGATTTTACAACGCTACATTTAAATTTCTTCCTAACCATAGTAGTAGTAATCGGAAAGGATTCCATTCAGGACAAATATCTCTTAATCCTTCAACAACCTGCGCTCTTACTATCAAAAGGCCTTCGTGAGTTTAGCGGTCACACAACGGTTTGCAGCGTTACTCCTCCAACACAGATTTTGTTTCTACCCCTTGTGAGCAGGCCTCCCCCACTGATGTTCTGTTGTCTACAATGATGTTCGCTTTCTGTTTTGTGCACCATCATACTCCTAAACACCTACTCTATATTTCCCCACACGCGCCTATCACAATTTCACACACACCACACCAACAATAAACCCGTAACAAACACACCACACACGCACACACAACCAAACCAAACCACAAACTATACATTCAATAAAAAACAACGCGCGC
>JADBJO010023502.1:0-2500 GCA_016801955.1 Conus betulinus
TTTATGTTGCAAGGCTGATTGATGTGTATAAGGTTTAAATAGAAATTTGTTGTTGAATGCATTAGTATTAGATAAAAATTCAAGCATTTCTATGCTTTCTGGGGTACTTTTCTGCTCACTTTTCTGCGTTGCCCCATATAGCCCACTAGGGGCCTACGCCAGCCCCCAGACCCCCCCCCCCCCCCCCCCCCCCCCCCCCCCCCCCCCCCCCCCCCCCCCCCCCCCCTTTCATTTTCCAAAATGTGGCAGGTCTGAGTATGTCTTTTTTTTTTCCTGGTCATCAAAATGTGGCAACAGGTTCTTCTCTTTCATGCAACAGGTTCTTCTCTTTTGACAAATTTCTTTCAGGGTTTTTTTTTTTCTTCTGGCTGAGCAAATTTGAATTGCCTCTTATAATGCATTTTTTCATCTCTCTCACACACACACACACACACACACACACACACACACACACACACACAAGCAATATTTAATTTAATTGTTTTCATTATACATGTCTGTGAATGTGAGTGGATGAAAACCAACAATTGTATAGAGATTGTGTCTCAGTCACAGTAGGTTGAAAGGCATTATTTAATGATGTCGCCAACATGCTGTCATGGGATCAGCTCAATGCTTGTCTAAATTAATCAAAATAATGTATGTATTTCAGTTCCAGACTTGGTGCTTTCCACATTAAACAACAGCCTGCTGGCAAACACTTCAAGACAGAGAATGGATTCCATGGGAACTGCACACTCAATGTCTCAGGTAGATCTAGGTAAATCTCAGCAAACTCAAAATTTCTCCCTCCAGTAAATCTGGTCTAACTTTTTTCAACTCCATGTTTCATACAACCAATAATAGACAAACAGGCTTGTAAAATTTACGAGACTGTGCCATATCTACACAAAAATGTTTTGAGCAAATTGTCATTTCCAGATGTTCTCAAAAGGCATTTCCATTCAAACTGCCCCAAAGGCATTTTCGGATGTCTCTCACAAAACTGGTGTCTTTTCATGACGCTGTCATGAGGGAAAACTTGCCCAAATCCTGCTTCCTTCTCCCCCCTCTCCCGCCCTGTTCAGAATATTTTTCACTTCATGTATCTTTGAGACATGCTCATCCTCACCTGGAAAACGATGCAAGAAATGAAACCTTGCACACAATGGGTCCCTTAAACTTGCTGTGTAAGCATTCCTTCAGTCTTCATGTGGGGCATATTGCGTTTCTCTGCCAGGTGGCAGGTTCTTCACTTTCCAAGAATTTCATTCCATTTTTTTTCTTTTATTATTTATACATACCAGACCTGCATTGCCTTTTATAATGTGTTTTCATCACACACAAAAAAGTGATATTCAGTCTGCTTTTTTTTTTTCATTATACTTGTCTATGAATATGAGACTCATTTTTTTCAGCTTATATCGTCTTCCATTTAAAGCATTCAGTAAATTTCTATCCTTCTGTATAGTATAAACAACTGCAGTGATGTGTTGTATATAGTCATAATGATTATCGTAGCAGTGTATTTATCTGTTGGAAAAAGAATGGGAAGAATGGAACCAGCTACTGATCTAGTGGAGTTTCATCCACATAATGCCATAATGGACATATCTTTGAGAATGTTGCTTAACTTTCCTGTTGAAAAACTGCAGGTGCCTGTATCTCACAAGCCTTGTTGATGCCAGATTCTGTGGCCCTTCATGCCTTAGTATGGGATTCCCCTTAAAATTCTGAAAAAAATAAAGGAAAAAAAAACAGTATATCTTGATTTTTATCAGGTTTACATTGTTTTGTTTTGTTTTTGCTATACACAATGGATGAAAATCATTAATTGTATTGAGATTGTGTCTCAGTCACAGTAGAGCTGAAAGGCATTATTAAATGATGTCACAAAGATGCTGCTATGGGGTCAGCTCAATGCCTATGTAAATGAATCAAAACAATGTATGTCTTTTTGTTCCAGACTCGATGCCTTCAACGATAAGCAGCACCCTGCAGGTAAACAACTCAAGACAGAAAATGGACTCCTTGGGAACTGCGCTTCAGTGATGTGTCAGGTAAATCTCGGCGGACTACAGCCCTGTTCAGTAGATCTCTTCCCTCATATCTTCACCTGGAAAATTGTGCAAGAAGCAGGTAGCGACGGCTGTCAGCGATCTGACCACGCACCCAGCGGAAAGTGCAAATTCTACTCATATACTGAAGTGTCTCATTCAACAAACCATGCACCTACAGACACAAAACTTACTGCGAAGTAAAGAGGAATGTTTCTACTGTGAATCTGTTATATTTGTTTTATTGCTTGTGAGGAGCGAATTAGGAAAATGCCGGTATAAAAATAAGAAAATTTTGTGTTTTCGCGCGCACCCTGGCATACGATTCATGCTGAAGTCTGGAAACAGTTTGTCAACTCGGTCGCGTAGCTTAATTTCCTATGCAACCTACACTTTCAAAAATAGTATCATTGGAAAGCTAAGATCATGCTCTTTAAAATGATATACTGTGAGACGCAAATTTT
>JADBJO010023502.1:5000-26479 GCA_016801955.1 Conus betulinus
TATAACTTTTTCCAACTCCATATTTCATACAACCAATAACAGACAAACTGGCTTTTGAATGAGACTATGCCAAAGCAACACAAAAACGTGTTGAGAGAATTGCCTTGTTTCCAGATGTCCTCAAAAGATGTTTTTTTTCAAATTGTCCCTAAGGCATTTTCGGATGTATCTTACAAACTGCGTCTTTTATTACGCTGTCATATGGAAGACGTTGCTCAAATCCCACTTCCTCCCCCACCTGCTGTCCCCCTCTTCCCCACCGTATTCAGTGCATTTTTTATTCTTTGAGACATTTCCCACCTGGAAAATTGTGCCAGAAGTGAAACTTGGCATACAATAGGCCCTTTAACTTGTTATATGAGCATTCATTCGCTATTCATTTGGGGTATATGACAGATGGGTATCTTCACAAAATAATGGAAAATTCAGGGAATCCCATTTCATGAAGACTTTTTTTTTTCTTTTGTGACATCAGTTATCAGATCAATCGAACACCTAAGGCGGTGATTTATTTTTTGTTTTTTTTTTTTTTTTTTTCTTTTTCTGAGGCTGAAATCCACCTCTTCATATTTTGGTGCTCCACACTGTCCTCTTCATCTGAAAAAAAAAAAAAAAAAAAAAAAATTTCCACTGCTAGCTCTCTCTCTTTTCTTTTCTCTTTTTTTTTTTTTTTTTTTTTTTTTTTTTTTCTCCAACCAGTCCCTTACACACCATGCATAGTCTGTATGTTCTCTCACAAATGGACACATTCTTGCTGATTTGAGTGTTTTGGCGTTTGATACAAAATGTCAGGGTTTGTTAATGTTCTATGTGTGGTGAACTGGCACTCTCACACTGATAATGTGCTGCTTATGCAAAGAGAACAACATCATCAAAAAAAACAAAAAAACTTAAAACTTCATTAATTTTTCCTTTTTTCAGACTTTCCCAAAGAGAGAAAGAAAAAGCGAGCGGGGGGGGGGGGGGACACAGACAGAGGTGGCATCATAGAGTTGTATGTAGAAATTGTTACAAATCGTCCCACCAGTTGGCTAGTATAGCGAAAGAAAAAGTCCACAAGGAAGGCACAAGGAAGGCACGAGGAAAGCCAAGAAGCGTGATGATAGGCGTGAGAGGTTGGTTGGTTAGGTGGGCTTTCTCCCCTCTCACTTCCCCCTCCTCCCCACCGTCAGTCCTACCCTTCTTCCCCTCCCCAAATCTCTGGTCTTCCCCCTCCCCAATCTCACATCTCCCCCCCCCCCTCCTCCCCTCTCATGAAGATTTGTGGGAATGTTTCAATTCCTATTTCAGCTGAAATTTTGGGATGGTGGGCAGAGTATGTTTCCATCAGGTGGTTGAGGATTTTAACTTCTGCGGATAACTCGTTTGGAAATGGGGGTTCACATTGACAAATACAAGATAGAGTTACTCTGTGACTTTGGTTGTTTGTAGTTTCACTTCACTATCATCCTCCAGTTGACTGCCATTTTATTATACCTTCTCCATGGTATTATACAAACACACATACACACCCACATACAGTCTATCTCTCACAGACACAAACAACACACACCATAAGAATTCTCCACTATAACAATAGAACTCGGTCAGCTCAGTATCCAGTCCCAGTCCCAACAGTATAGGGGCAGATAACAAGTGTGCAGTGAGGCTGCCAACTAGGGTGAGATCCTGCACTGCAACCAGGTCTCTCTGGTGGTGGTAACAAGCGTTCTGAGTGAACTTCTGAAGGACATGATTTGTTTTATTGAGCTTTCCTCATGGACATTAAGACAAAACGCTCTCTCTCCCTGCCCCTTTCTCCCCTTCCCACCTGAACTCCTGCCAATGTGGATGATTTTGGACTGGTAGGTAGGGAAGTAGTTAATGTCACTTATAGCCCAGCCAAGCGCAAAGGGCCATATCAGGGCTGTCACCACGTTCAAGTCAACTCACAACCATATAATTTTTTTCTTTTTTTAAATCTTTCACACAACTCTTTAAAAACACAACCTAAAAAACACACCAGGAATTTTGTAAAAATCTTTCCTCCATAAAATCTTAAGTCAGATGAAAATGTAAATTATTTCAGAAATTCAAAGATCACATCATGAGGGACATCTGTGAACAAGTTTTCATGGAGTCTGCTGTAAAGTGTTTATATCTCACATCACGCAATCCCAACACTCTTAAAGAATATGTTTCACTGTGACTGGTACATGACACGTGGAATTTTGGACTGGTATGGGAGACCTGGCTGTGCAGTGCAGATCAGAATGGGACACCATGAAGCAGAGTGTGAGAGGATGAAGATGGTTTGATCTGTTTTGCTTTTTATTGTTTATAAAGGAAACAAATGGAATCAGTGCCTTTTAGGTGTTGCTTTTTTTTTTTTTTTTTTTTTCATTTGATGGCATAGGGAGAGTCTTCTAGAACGGGCAGTTTTCACTACGGCTGTAACATCAGCCTAGCATACACAGTATATCTGCAATCCTATTGTCTTCCTTCCACCCACAGCCAAGAAGACCCAGCAGGAGGTTCCCTTGCATGTATGTTCATTGATGCATGGCGACATATCAGTAGCGACATTATCATACACAGGCAGGTGATGGGAACATCTGTAATTGGTTGAAGTGAAGCACACAGGATTACAAAGTCAGTGACGACTTGGATTATGCAGACATAAACTGTTCCAAGATGAAAACAAGAACCACACAAGTACATGCAATTCCAAACTTGCCTTCAACAGATTATCAATACATCATACTGATAGATTGTAAAGCACAAAGTATATACTGATACTAGTCTAACATAAAAGACTTGTTATATTGATAGCTTCTTGTAGAGTAAAGCTGTTTGCGTTTTTCTTTTTTCCCCAGAACTGTTTTATAGTACCATCAGTTGACAATTTCACTTGCCCATAACGGATACACCAGCAGTGCAGTAGATTATTTTCAAGTGAATTAAGGTGTAAGCACACAAGTACAGAAAGGGCTAAGCAGCAAGTACACCAATATTCTAGTTCCAGTTCTTGCATAGTAAGAGGCAAACAACGGGGCACCGCCCACACATAGACCACACCCCAATTAGATGGCCTCTTCCTAGGACAGACTGAAGGCTGTTGAATTCCAGAAATACAACAAATTTTTGAAAAAACTCAGCAAATGTACCATGCAGTGTACTGTATCAAACTGTTAGAAGAGTATTGCCAGGTTCATCTTGGTGGTATCTGGAAGAGATGGGTAGCGTGGAAGGCAGTGAAATGGAAGACGTAATGTCCAGACTAGAGAACAAAACATATCTTTATTCTCTAAATGGGCCACACACCCTAATACACCTTCATACATTATTTTAATACACGACGATGATGATCGACTAATCACAGCAAACAAGTTTTATATGACAAAATAATGGGCAACATAGATCTGACTGATTTTGCTCTTTCTTGTCTATTCATCTACTCAAAAAAAAAAATGCACACATGACATTTCATTAGTGCATAGGTGTTTTTAAGTCACATAATTTCTGTAAAATATTGAGACAACAGCTGACACCTCTGAGGGGAAAAAAGGGCAACATGGTGGTGGTGATAAGTATATGATTGTGTCACAGACATCCATTTCGCATTCATAGCAGCATTAATACATGATGGAAATTGACCAGATGGTTTACTAAATTGCACATGCTCTGGGGATAACAAGATTACATAACTATGTCCTGGCAAAAAAAAAAAAAAAAAAAAAAAAAAAGATGACATCACTTAGCACAAAGCTGATACCTCATATATTTTCTTTTCTGGAGTTATGTTAGCTATGTGTCAACAAGTGTCTATATACTGCGACACTGGTGTAGATTTTGTGTTACTGGTTGGTAAACAGAACTATTATGAAATTACCATTAAAATTCATTTTTGGATTTATGATACAGCCAGACATATTTCACTGTCTCACCTCCCTCAAGACTTGCACCCGATTACTTCTGTTTCAGGATCACCACCAGAGTGGGACAAGCAAGCTAAATACCTGAACCTGTTCCGGAGCACCGTGTTCTGACAATTCAAGTCTCACTAGGGTTCAGGTACAACTGAGAGCCCAAGTCCTGTAGGTTCCTGTTTTGTTGGTGACCTGAACTGAATACAAGCTCTGCTCTCTGTCTAGTTCTACATGACAAAGGACCCGGAGCAGGTAATGGTCTTATATGATCCCCACATGTCTCATCGATTCACTGCTCTCCAAGTTGTGGTGATGAAGGGGACATGAAGGACGTGAGTACAGTGTTATTTCTGGATCTGAAGTTCCAAGGGACAGGGCTGGCAAATGTTCTGGACACACGCACTGCATTATTTGCTTTCCCGTTCCCAGCCATGCTACGGATGTTACACCCAGGATACTAAAGGTGATAGGTGGATGTTTAAACCCAGGATGCTAAAGGTGATAGGGGGATGTTATACCAGGGATACTAAAGGTGAGAGGTGGATGTACACCATGGATACTAAATGGTTACCAGGGAAAGGTGAGAGGTGGATGTTATACCAGGGATACTAAAGGTGAGAGGGTGGATGTTATACCAGGGATACTAAAGGTGAGAGGTGGATGTTATACCAGGGATACTAAAGGTGAGAGGTGGATGTTATACCAGGGATACTAAAGGTGAGAGGTGGATGTTATACCAGGATACTAAAGGTGATAGGTGGATGTTTATACCAGGATAGGTGGATACTATAGGTGAGACTAAAGGTGGAGGTGGATTTTGGATGTTATTACAGGGATACTAAAGGTGAGAGGTGGATGTTTATACCAGAGATGCTAAAGGTGATAGGTGGATGTTATACCAGAGATGATTTTATAAAGATACTAAAGGTGAGAGGGATGTTATACCAGAGATGCTAAAGGTGAGAGGTGGATGTTATATACAGAGAGATGCTAAAGGTGTGAGAGGTGGATGTTTATACCAGGAATACTAAAGGTGAGAGGTGGATGTTATACCAGAGAGATGCTAAAGGTGAGAGGTGGATGTTATACCAGGGATACTAAAGGTGATAGGTGGATGTTATACCAGAGATGCTAAAGGTGATAGATTTTTTATACCAGATACTAAAGGTGATAGGTGGATGTTATACCAGAGATGCTAAAGGTGATAGGTGGATTTTATACCAGATATGCTAAAGGTGAGAGGTGGATGTTATACCAGAGATGCTAAAGGTGAGAGGTGGATGTTATACCATGTTATACCAGAGATGCTAAAGGTGAGAGGGGATACCAAGGTGCTAAAGGTGATAGGTGGATGTTATACCAGGGATACTAAAGGTGATAGGTGGATGTTATACCAGAGATGCTAAAGGTGAGAGGTGGATGTTATACCAGGGATACTAAAGGTGAGAGGTGGATGTTATACCAGAGAGATGCTAAAGGTGAGAGGTGGATGTTATACCAGAGAGAGCTGCTAAAGGTGAGAGGTGGATGTTATACCAGGGATACTAAAGGTGAGAGGTGGATGTTATACCAGGGATACTAAAGGTGATAGGTGGATGTTATACCAGGGATACTAAAGGTGATAGGTGGATGTTATACCAGGGATACTAAAGGTGAGAGGTGGATGTTATACCAGGGATACTAAAGGTGAGAGGTGGATGTTATACCAGGGATACTAAAGGTGAGAGGTGGATGTTATACCAGGGATACTAAAGGTGAGAGGTGGATGTTATACCAGGGATACTAAAGGTGAGAGGTGGACCAGGGATTTATACCAGTTATATACTAAAGGTGAGAGGTGGATGTTATACCAGAGAGATGCTAAAGGTGAGAGGTGGGATGTCCACCTGCCAGTCCTCCCAGTCCTGCAGCATCTCAGTTGGTTGACTGGAATCTGTGAGAGGCTGATAAAGGCTCTTCTTTTGAACCTTTATGAGGTGGTGTGGGCTCTGTCACTTCAATCGGTTCTTTGTGGAAGCCTTAAACTTGAAATGTAGGCAGACCTGTTTACCCCAAAATTTGACTGGGAGTATTGCAAATCTAAAATAAGAGTATCTTTCTTCAAAAAAAAAAAAAGGTTCACTCAAAAACGAGTAGGGCATCAGCGCGCATGTTAAAAAAACAAAATGAAATAAAGTGCGACTCAGCCTGTTGGTCCCTGGAGCAAAATTTTGGCAACAAGGGGTGGCACGATATTTAAAAAGTTAAAAGCAGAGTATTTTCTACACAACAGGAGTACTTTAAGGAGAAAGTTGAAACCATGCTGAAGCACACATGCATTGTTTGTATCACAGCAGTGGAAGACTACATCATTTGTAACTATCAGAGCTGTTCACCCTAAAACAGCTCTTGGCGTACTTTTCAACAAAAACAGAGCACATTTACTACAGTGCGTACAAAATTCCAAATTTTTGTAAAAGCAGGAGGTGGAGGGTTCATCAGCATGCTTTAGCACAAGCTCATGTTTTCACTGGAGTTTTCAATGTTTGAAGCAACAGATACTTCCTAACGTTTATTTTGTGCACAGAAGTTAGCAAGAGTTGTTGTTCATTAGTGAAAGCCTCTGTCATGGTCAGACTCTGCAAGTGCAGTTACCCCTCAACAACCTTGTTGCCAGAATTTTTTTTCTTGATGTTTGTTGTATTCATCATATTTCCAACGAATATGTGCGCAAAATATAACAAAATTATATGGATAAACAGGTCTGTGTAGGGGATGGGAAGGTAGTCTTGATTTTCTCATTTTGCCACAGTAGTTTTTCTTGTCTCTCCTTACG
Organism: Conus betulinus; assembly: GCA_016801955.1. Lineage (NCBI taxonomy): Eukaryota > Metazoa > Mollusca > Gastropoda > Neogastropoda > Conidae > Conus > Conus betulinus. The sequence continues at coordinate 11,724 of JADBJO010023502.1, forward strand.
TGAGATAATGCCCGTTGTCTTTTCCATGGTTGGTATTGGAGTAGTTTTCATGCCTCCATAAGGGGGTCTGACAGTTGCTGTGTACACATGCTTTAGGACTTTCATGCTGACTCCCCATTTTGTTCCTGCAAGTTTCTTCATCAGGGCCATTTTCTTGAGGCTTCTGCTATGTATGGTGCTGATCTGCATGGACCAGATTTGTTTTCAGTCCACTTTCATTCCAAGATACACTGGGGTGACCTGCTGGGGAATTTCTTGCCAGCTGATACATAGGGTGAACTCTTTCTCTCTTGGGTGAGAGGGAGAAGCAGGTGGCTTCAGTGTTGGTCCTGTTGGTGGTGACAAGCCTCTCTCTCACCCAGTCTGAGATATGGTTCAGGGCCTCCTGCATCCTGATTCTTGCAGTGCTCACATGCTTTGCTTTGGTCCAGACAGCAAGGTCGTCTGCATCCAGTGCCCAGGGAGTATGGGAGGACGGTCGGTCAGTAACATCGTCGATGAAGATGGTCAACAGGATCAGCAAGATGACTCCTCCCTGGGATACTCTCTCAGCTCCTCCCTGGGATACTCCCTCTCTGATGTTTAATGGGAGACTAGTGTAACCATCCAGCTGGACTTGGGCTGACCTGTTGAACAGGTAGCTCCGGCTCCAGGCATACTTCCTTTTGAATATCTGGTAAGATCAACAAAGACGGCAAGTATCCTCATCTTCTGTTGGAAGCTGTCTTGTCGTGTGTGAACACTGTGATGTGGTCCTCGGTGCTCCTGTTCTTTCTCAAGCCCGACTGTGAAGGTGTGAGGGGCCCATACTTTTCTAGGTGGCACTGGAGCTGCGGGTTGATAATACGCTCCATAGTTTTGCAGAGGCAAGTTAGGAGCCTAATAAGATCATAGCTGTTCTTGCTGTGTGTTTGTTTTTACCCCATAAGGATGGGAACTATAAGCTATGAGCTGCGGGTTGATAATACGTTCCATAGTTAGTTTTGTAGAGGCTAGTTAGGAGCCTAATAAGATGGTAGCTGTTCTTGCTGTGTTTGTTTTTCCCTCTCATAAGGATGGGAACTATGAGCCGCGGGTTGATAATACGTTCCATAGCTTTGCAGAGGCTAGTTAGGAGCCTAAGAAAGATGTAGCTGTTCTTGCTGTGTTTGTTTTTCCCTCTCATAAGGGTGTGAACTATGAGGGCCTCTTTGCAGCTTGTTGGAAACACCCCAGTGTCCCAGGACTGATTGAAAATGTCCAAAAGTTTCTTTTTGGTATATCTCTCCAGGTGACATGACATATTTCATTGATTATCCTCTCCTTGCCTGGCGATTTTTTCATTTTCAGCTCCTTGATAGCACAGTTCAGCTCGTGGATGGCGAGTCTGGAGGTCATACTGGGTAGGAGTCGGTGCCTGCTTTCTCAGTCCCCCCTCTTGATTTTCATTCAGATGTCAACAGTCTTCTCCCTGGACACATCCAGAGAGCTGTTGTTGTCAAAAATGGTCTGCGACCAGGGCAGCTGCCTTTCTCCCAGTGTAAGTCTGGCCGTCGTCTTTCAGGAGAGCTGCTGCTTTTGGTGCAAGGTACTGTTCATCATTGAGGACCTCTGTCAGATTACAGTTTCTCTGTGTGTCTTTCTCCATGTTGAGGGCACCTGTCTTCTCCAGCCATGACTTGCAAGCTTCTTTGAATTTCTGCTCATCAAGGGCGGTCTTTGTCCTTCAGTAAAAAGTAGTGTTGTTCTCTGTGGAGAGGGAGTTTGCTCTAATTAGGAAGAAACGGAAAGGTGTCATATGGAATGGGAGACGAAGAATGTCAAGAAAGTAGGCAAGGAATCAACTGCATGATCTTGCACTGTGCTGGCAGTCAAGGCTCTACACCTGGTAAGTTTTTTTTTGTGAGTTAGTCTGCTCCAAAGAGGACTGGTTTCGACATGAATGTTAATTGTTGTTAGGGGGTCACCGGCATGCCCTGCACTTTAGTGGCGTTTGCAAGCAATGGAAGTTCGCACAGGAACCTGTTGTAATGGCTATTTTCACTATGCTATAGCTTCTTTTACTAACAGAAAGATTTGTTTCTGTATCTTTCTTGATCAGAAGTTCCTATTCTACAAAGGCATGAGCTTGCTAGCCAAGTTCAACATAATGACATAACGATAACCTCAAAGATCATTCCATTGGTAATCTTTCACCAAATTAATGAATAAGCAAAAATCGAAAAGAAAAATAAGGTTTTGAGTTTAGTGCGTAATACAGATAAGTAAATGACAGAGGGGCATGTAAATGACAGAGGGGTATTAACTTTCTTTGAAAATGAATCAATTGTTTTCAATAGCATGGAGACAGTGACATTGCAGTTTGAATGTTAAAAAGTGTACAGTCTGAAGTTGCAACTGTGCCTGCGTGTATGCGTCATGTGGCCTTTGCAACTACTTTGTCTTATGGTGCAAGATTAAAAAAGTGTGTATATGTCTTTTGAAACTACTACTTGTGTCTTATGGTGCAACATTAAAAAAGGAAAGTCAGTGTTTTGGAAATTGTTGAGTTCCCTTTTGCATGGATTGATATTTGTGTGTGCCATCCCCCCCATCCCCGACCACCAACCCTACTGGGTATTTTGCTTATATACCTCAGTTGCTGTGAACTGAACTCACTCCCAACTTGTAACTCAGCTCACCAGGTCATGTCTTGCATGCATTTTGTGAAAAGAACAGAACAGGACAGGATGCAAGGCAAGAGGACTGAGAAATGATCTTTGTGTGTGCCATCCACCATCTCCCGACCACCAACCAACCCTACTGGGTATTTTTTGCTTATATACCTCAGTTGCTGTGAACTGAACTCACATCCAGCTTGTAACTCAGCTCACCAGGTCATGTCTTGCATGCATTTTGTGAAGAGACCAGGACAGGATGGAGTGTGTTCAGGTCACAGCAGTAAACAATGTAACCAGGAGAGTTGGGAATAATAGTGGGTGGCTTGCACATGAATCAATATTCTGACAAGTCAAAAATCAGACAACAAAAATCTTTCTGCAGTTTCATGTTTGTAGTTCATTTTAGCATGAATGACTTCCACATCCACAGAGCATCCATCAACATGGTGAAAACCATTATTGCTTTGGCACAGCAGAGACAGCAGCATAACTCTTTCTAAAAGCCATGGTCAATAACACAGACATTTTACCAGACATACCATAAAAAAAACAACTGACCTGAACCAAGGTGGAGGAAAAACAGTCACCAATGAACATCAATGAACATACTTGAGAGTCAAGATTCCTTTGCAATACAATACACGCTTTCCAGAAGCTTCTGCTCATACCAATTTCCACATGGCCACCATTCATCCGACCACTATACAATCCTCAATCATTATCGGCAACAATATGACCAGGGCCTTCCCACTGCCAGACAAGCACAGCAAGATTTTTTTTTCGCCCCCCCCCCCCCAAAACATCAGTCTTAATGTTGAGGTTGACAGAGCCATTGCTCTTATTTTGCACTTGGACCAAATCTGGAATCATGTTTCCTTTAGTACAGGAATATAACTCCTGCCTACGCCTGCACCACAGTAATGTATGTGTAATTAAACTGAACTTGACCACAGTCAATATCTCATGGAATAAACATGCAAACAGCTTCAAAGAACCAGACCTCACAATCCTGTGACTTGAATATTGCACTGTGCGACTTCAACATCACAACAGACTGAAAGACGGGGTTGTTCTCCCCTAGGACAGTGTGTCACCACAGTATGACACATTTTCCTTTCTTGGCCCAATGAAGTGCAATTCTTTGGTCGGAAACCATTCCCCTGCTGCCATGGGACTGCTGACATGCCTGAATGACATACTTCCCCACAGAACCTTGGCTGACTGTCTCAGCCGGAAGACTGGTGGTAGAGTGGGGAGAAAGTGGGGGGAGAAAACCAGCATCTTGCCTTTCACTTACAGTTAGCTGGCAAGTGCAGAAGGCATTAACTACTTCCTGCTGATGTGTTTGTCTCTCCTTCACAGGCTGGCTGTCTGCCACAGACAGCTGACAACCAGATGGTTCGCTGTGAGCTGTCTGCCACACACACTGCGGGCAGTCTGCCACACGCAACTGACAACCACATGGTTCGCTGCGGGCTGTCTGCCACACACAGCTGACAACCAGATGGTTCGCTGCGGGCTGTCTGCCACACACAGCTGGCAACCAGATGGTTCGCTGCAGGCTGTCTGCCACACACACAGCTGACAACCACATGGTTCGCTGCGGGCCGTCTGCACACACACAGCTGACAACCACATGGTTCGCTGCGGGCCGTCTGCCACACACAGCTGACAACCACATGGTTCGCTGCGGGCCGTCTGCCACACACAACTGACAACCACATGGTTCGCTGCGGGGCTGTCTGCCACACACACAGCTGACAACCAGATGGTTCGCTGCGGGCTGTCTGCCACACACAGCTGACAACCACATGGTTCGCGGCGGGCTGTCTGCCACACACAACTGACAACCAGGTGGTTCGCTGCGGGCTGTCTGCCACACACAGCTGACAACCAGGTGGTTCGCTGCAGGCTGTCTGCCACACAGCTGACAACCAGGTGGTTCGCTGCAGGCTGTCTGCCACACACAGCTGACAACCACATGGTTCGCTGCGGGCTGTCTGCCACACACAGCTGACAACCAGGTGGTTCGCTGCAGGCTGTCTGCCACACACAGCTGACAACCAGGTGGTTCGCTGCAGGCCGTCTGCCACACAGCTGACAACCAGATGGTTCGCTGCGGGCTGTCTGCCACACACAGCTGACAACCAGATGGTTCGCTGCTGCAGGCTGTCTGCCACACACAGCTGGCAACCAGGTGGTTCGCTGCGGGCTTAGGCCATGTGCACAAAGCAGGCCGACCTCTCTGAACAGCAAACAAAATGCAAGCATACGGGGTTATCTGAGAGGGCAGCCCAGACAACTGAACAACTCTCTCATGAGGCACGGTGACTTTTTTTTTTGCAAAGCTGTAGATTTCAGTGCTACTAATTCAGCCAATTCTCAAGGGGGGGGAAGGGGATAATTCATCCATCTGCCACAGCGGCCTACAGACAGCAGTAATAGCAGAGTCATGGAACTAGCATGAGTCAGAGTATCCTTCCTCAGGCAACGTTGCCAAAAAGTTAGCATCCTTAAAAGCTGCACAATGTACTTCATGAAAGTTGCATCAATTCAGCTAAGCCATGGAGCCACAGCACATAAACCAACAACAGAGGGAAGAAATGGACACCAAGCATGCAGTGATGAAGAGAACACCGCTGAGACAGGCAGCCCTGACCATGGCCACTATTCATGGAGTAGTCTAGCCAGCCAGGGACACCATGTCAAGTGCAAATTAAAAACTATGATTCAAATTCAAACCTTTAAAGAGAAGGTTGGTCAAAGTGAAGAAAAGCCTTTTCTAGAATATTGAATACTGATCTCAACATTGTATTATCACAGTCCACATCTAAATTTGATCACATCAAAAATATTGATCATATGAAAAAAAATATTGATCTCATTTAAAGAAAAAAATTTTAAGTTACATTAGTTGAAACATCTCAGAACAAGGTCTCCATACAGTTTGCACGTAAATGCTCATGCCAAATGTCATATGAACCTCAGCTATCATCACATCTTTGCAGGAAGTTTTTCACTGTGGTGTAAATGTGATGTATGATGTTTTATCTTTGTAGCAAGTTCTTTACTATAGTTTAAATGATATACTAGGTTTTATATCTTATGTCTGAATTAAATGTTTAACCATTTTACTGTCCACTTCTCACCGACCTTTGCTTTCTGCTACACTGCAGATGATATATTCCCATTTAAAAAAAAAATCAATTTCATAATATATGGAAAATGAAATGTTGAATCATGAATCACATGGAATGGCATGCACCATGGCGTTTCAAAGGCGAGGTGTGTCAGCATATGGACTGCTATGAAAGCGTCTGCCCTTGATGAGGTATTTGTAAAAGGAGTCCATGCCAGCCCCCTCAGACACTCCTTTTGTTCACCCATTCCCCTGTCTGGATGTTGATCACACATGGCCTGAAAAACAGTGAGAAAGACTGCGATGAGTAACAATGTTGGCAACTTCAACAGCACAAACATTCTTCCACACCATCATCAAGTTCACTTGTGAATAGTTTAATCATTTTGCATTTGCATTTTTCAGCCCAAAACTGCTCCTAGTATTTTATTTTTTTTTGAGAATCAATGGAATGAATGCGGTCAGTTCACAACCCTAGTCTTGTGAATGAATGTTTCCCCCCACACCCCATACTACTGCTAAGATTTCACTGGACACGTCTCAGGAATGCCTATTTCTTTTGGCCGCCTTGACTTGAAACGAGGTCGCAGTGTGTGAGGGAAACTAATGCAGCACGTGCAGCCAGTTGTGGCTGTAACGAACACTCGGGGAGACGAACAGAGCGGCCGAATGCAGGCGAAACATATGCAAGAGGGTAATTAAGGCTCTTTTCTGGAAAAAAAAAGGAAACAAACTGAACATTTTCTTTCTCAACACATGCAACGTGCATCCTCTAAAACCCATACACATGGAGACAGCATGGATATAAATAATATAAATAAAGTGGCTGGTTATTGACACATAAATTTTGAGACATCCTATTTTTCCAAAACCATGTCTCTTAGCATTTATGGATATGCCAATACATCTAGTTTCAGGTCTTTGCAAACTTCAACATGAGTGCATTGTGTGGTGTGAAGTCTTGCCTGAAAAACTGAGACAACTGGGCCATATAAAGATACACAAACATCTATTTTAAAGCCTGGCTTCATCTTACAGACTATTTTCTTCAAACAGTAATCTGCCTGAATCTACATCAACTTGCCTGAATTCAGGCTTCAGACATATCCACAGGCACCCTTGTTTCAAATGTGACCAACACTTTGGAGTCCATGCCTTTGCATCTCCTGAAATACATAATGTAACTCTCTTCTTGCCAGCCTTCCTGAACACCACCTTCACAGACTTCCAAACAGTGCTGTTCAACCAGTCTTTTAGATCCTCCAAGTCTGAACATGCAACACCACTTCTGCAATCACTGACTGGCGGCCAATCTGTCACAGTATCCACTACACATTTTCCACACTCTCCTGTCTGTCATCTCAGGTTCAACATCAGACCATCTGTCTGAATGACATCCCATCTACACACTTTTTTCAACATCAGACCATCTGTCTGAATGACATCCCATCTACACACTTTCTTCAACATCAGACCATCTGAATGACATCCCACTACACACTTTGTTCACATCAGACCATCTGTCTGTCTGATGACATCCCATCTACACACTTTGTTCAACATCAGACCATCTGTCTGAATGACATCCCATCTACACACTTTGTTCAGACCATCATGACATCTGTTTGAATGACCATCTGTCTGAATGACATCCCATCTACACACTTTCTTCAACATCAGACCATCTGTCTGAATACACACACCCATCTACACAGACCGTTCACATCTACACATGTTCACATTAGTTCCTCTGGCACTCATCTCCTGCAACTGGCCACACTGAAAAATAAACAAAGAGCAAAAAGTACTTCTTTTGTAAAGCCTCAGCTACATGGAACAAATTACTTCAGTCACTTGGAAAATCACATTCTCTCACCACATTCAAGACGGACTTAAAAAACATGTTTGTTCCAAATAAACAGTACATATGATATTTGCATGTATGAGAAGAATATGAGCAGGGCTAGACAGTAATCTTGCTTTTCACTTGCCCATTAGAAAATCAGTGAACACAAAAATAACTTGACCAGCAGCAGGTTTTGCACTTACCCTGACTTAACACACACACACACACACACACACACACACACACTGCATCAGTATGCCATACCCTATTAGTTCGTTCCTATTTCCTTTTGTTCTTTTCTCATTTCTGTTTCCTCATTTGCTTTTTCTGTCTCGTCATCCCAGGCTCTTCAGTGACATAACTCCCATGCAACTCTTCGCAACTCCCCAATCCCCAATACACCACAGCTACACCCAGCTCATCCTGCCACAGCTCCAGCACTGCACAGCTGCAGTCTGCTGGTAACCCAACATCAGTCATGAGCTGACACATAACAGGTGACACTGCGTGGAGTTCAGTGGTTCATGTTTTTTGCTTTTATTTCATTTTATTCACAACTGTAGATTTTAATCACAATTTCACTCTGCTTGTGCAGTCTCTTGTTTTTCCATCTTAAGCAGAATGACAGCCTTGATATGAGCTGTGTGGTTGGCTAGACCTACAAATAAATCAAATTGGCCAATGACAAAACCAATCAACAAACCAGCAACATCGTGATTATCTTACAGATTTGTCTTCTCTTTTCTCTTTTTCTTACTGAACTTGGCAATGTTTTGATGAAACAAGGCTGCTGCCTACAGATCTACAATGGATTTTTATTTAAGTTGCCAGTAAGTCTGTGAAAGCAGTTTTTTTTTTTCTTCCAGTTTTTTTTTTTTTGGCAAAGCATTCCATCACAAGATGCAGAAGTGTAACAATGTCAATGAAATCATACCATGCTAAGCCAACAGTGAAGCATTTGGAAGCTCAGTGACTAAGCCATGCACACTACATAAGCTAAGCCATGGAACCATAATGTGCCAGGTTTACAGCTAGATGGCTAAATAATTGAACAATTAAAAAAATTAACAGAGTCTCCTGCACCAAAATGCATGGGTCATGTATTAAAAATCTTGGATATCTGTGACCTTTTAAACCACCTATCCATCCGTATCCACCCATCGAGGGCGACTCTCCATTTCATTTCATGGAAGTTATTTTGGATGGCTTGTGTGTGGAGACATGAAATTCTAAACTGTTTGCTTCAGTTCTTGCAGATGTCATTTACTATGTGCTTCCTAACAATCTGAAAAAAAGTTTTAAAGCCTTTTTCTTCACCTTGTGACATTCATCAACAGTATGTAGTCTCTTAAAAAAAAAAACACACAAAAAAAAAAAAAAAAAAAAAACACATCATTTTTCATCAGGTATAACAATGAGTAATCAGTTTTTAACAACACAGAGACAGACATCATTTTTTTCACCCTGTGACTGGCATAAACAGTAAGAGGCCAGTTATAAACAGCACATGAACAGAGTCTGCTTAAAGCTTTTTTTAAAAATGTGATGCAATTTGGATTTGCAGTTTTTTGTTTTTTTCACACCATTTTCATAAGTATTTGACAATGAGGTGACTGCAGGTGGAGATCTAGACAAATCTTAAAAAAAAAAAAATAAGTACAGTATCTGCCAAACATGTACAACCCACAAGACGAAACACAACACGTTTTGACCTCTTAGGTCTTCTTCAGGCAAGATAAACAACATTCAGGACAACAAAAAATGAAGAATGAGCAGTCACTTATCTCACTGATTTTGGCACAAGATGGGCATTGATTGAATTCAGCACAAGATGGGCATTGATTGAATTCAGCACAAGATGGGCGTTGATTTAATGCCCATCCTACACTGAATTCAGTGAGATAAATGACCGCTCATTCTTCAGATTTGCTGTCCTGAATGTTCTTATTTTGCCTGAAGAAGACCTAAGAGGTTGAAACAAGTCATGTTTTGTCTTGTGATTCACTTGTTCATGTTTGGCAGATACAGTAGGTACCGGCAGCCTAAGGCAAAAACTCTAACCCGGACTGCTCTGATCCTCATGTTTTCATGGTTTTCACATTGCAAATGCTCCGTAGTTTGTGTATGCATTGTTTTGAAAGTAACTGCTATTAATAATAATGGTGACATTTCTCTAATGAATGGTATATATGTCTGTATGCGTAATGAGTGAGTCTTTTCTTATGATTTTTTTAAAATACACTGGTAATTGGCTGACCAGCTGCACATTGCCGATACTTGGCAGTCGGAAAAAATGGGTAGGTCAATTCATGATCTCAGCTTCGCCACCCTATTCAGGATACACACTTTAAAATATCACAGAGTTATTCCTTGGTTATTTTCCTTCAATATGATATAAATTATGTTAATTTTCATTCCTTGGTTATTTTCCTTCAATATGATAAAAATTATGTTAATTTTGATGATAGGAAGTGTTTTTAAACATTTCTACTGAAAACTTCGAAAGTAAAATTTCTACCTCAAATATTGCACGAACTATGCGAAGCTTATATCCTTTGGAAAGAACTATTTTTACTCTTTCTAACTTGATTGGTCATTTTCTTTTTGATGTCATGGGGAAGCACAGCTTCCCCTTAAAAGAGCAATATAGTCATCAGTTAACCAACTTTGGCTGTGGTAAAAATGCCGGAGCGTTCAACCAGCGAGGTGCACACCATGTTTGGTGCTATTCGAAGCCATTGGTAAGTATCGACAATAAAAGTGATATCAAACCATATTATAAGCAAAAATAGCACGCATACAGCAGTCAATTTCATTAGTTTATGAATCATGTCCTCTGTTCTGCTTAAACTCGTACTATGATCGACAGTGCTTCTGTCACAAGTTGCAAGTTGCTAACACTCGTGCTTTGTTCAGAGTTGATCCTTTGTGGTCGAATTGCTAATATTCCAATCAGCATAATAACATGGCAAGTCAGAGATCGTTTTTTTAATAGATTCAGTTGTTATGTTAATTAATTTTAGGTTTGGATGACTTGTATTTTACAAATAATGGGCTTACAAAGTTAGAATCATGAAACACACAGGGAGTTAACCAATGTGCTTGTAAATGCGTCGAGCACAAACTAAAGGATCATGTTCATGGAAGAGATTCTGTATTCACACTGCTGTTGGTATTGAAAATCATTTGAATAACAAATAAGAAATTTTTTAAAAAAAAAGTGAATAAATGAATAAATAATGCTTCACAGATCAGCCCCTCCCACCCCCCCCCCCCCCCCCCAAACTTTTTTCCAAGATTATACATAATCAAGAAAATGTTACACCAGCTCCTATTCATTTAGTTATTTCATTTATCTAGATTTAAACTGATGAATAACTAAACATGAATCATTTATATGCTTCTTTCCACATTTCCTTGTCTGCAGTATGCATAGAGTGATTTATCTGTGTACATGCATGTGGTAAGGAAGAGTGCTAGAGGATGCTAGATGGACCGGATTACCTATTACAGTAATAACTTTTAACTGCGGTGGTGATGCTGTTTTTTCCTGTTGTTTGCCCCCTGAATATGAGTCGGTGCATCTACATGTGAGTCCGTGTCCAGTGTCTACATGATACTGGGTTTGCTGATTTGAAACATGCCTTTCTGGCAACTGGACAAGGAAGAAGACAAGAAATTTTACGGCCTGTAGACAATTTCATGGTCAAGGAGGAAGACATGCAGATTTGAAGTTCCAGATTTCAGTCTGAATTTCAAAGACACTAAGCCTGGCATCCCTGTAGCAGTGGGGTATGAAAATGATTTTTTATGTTGGTTAAGCGCTGGTTACCATCAGCGACCAAGGCAGTCATCACTTTCATGTCCCAAAGCCACAAGAAAAGAACAATCTTTAAATGGCTTCAGCCTTCTAAAAATGCAAGAGTTGATGCCAGTTTGTCATTACCACTGGCTTGACTAGGACAACTATCACGGGAAGATTTTGGATATTGCCAACAGATCCACTGATGGTTTGTCATTACCACTGGCTTGACTAGGACAACTATCAGGGGAAGATTTTGGACATTGCCAACAGATCCACTGATGTTTGTCATTACCACTGGCTTGACTAGGACAACCATCTCAGGAAGATATTGGACACTGCCAACAGATCAACTGATGAGCATTCGCAGAATATATGAGGCTCACAAATGCCTGTGTTTTCTGTGACTGTGAACTCCTGACTCACTGAAGATTGTTGACATGTTTATGTGTGCTGACTGGTGGTAGGCAGGCAGAAGATGGATCATCTGTGCAATGCTGGAACTGGAGGGGACGAACAGGAAAGCCCAGGGTGGGAGGAGGGGGAGGGGAGGTGGGCGGCAGGGAGGAGGTTGTTGTGGTGGTGGTAAAATGTAATATGTAATAAATATATACTCTGAAGTGTTATTTTAAAGATCACCATCAGCTGAACACATTGCAGTTTAAATGTTTTAAATCAGAAGATAAAATTTATATGGATTCTACAATTGTTCAAATTTTTTAGCACTTTTTGCCTATTTTGCCATTTTGATGAGAAATTCAACACTTTGGCCTTATGGTATGCAAACACATACACACAGATATAAGCTTCAAATCAAATAAACTTCATCTACACAATAGCAAGAAATGATCCTGTAATCCTGAAGCTGTTCAGTGAATTAGTTTGACAATAAAGAGTTGCTCAAATATGACAGATTTTCAAACTTGGCAAAAATGGCAGAAAAGTGGAGAATTTTGTCTGCAGGTTGATGCTAATATCTCTGGTTCTAATAAAGATCAAATCAAAAGATTTTCTGTTGTGTGTTTGTATCATCACTCTCTTTTTCAATTCATGTAGGCTTTATGTCTTTCTGACTGGTAGGAATTTTGACCTGCCGGTGCCTAGATATACTACTTAAATTTTTTCCTTTTTTCATGAGTTCGTCAGCTGCTTTAGAAAGTTGACTGGATGGTTTGGTACATGTTAGATTGGGGTGGTAAAAGGTTAATAAAAATATAATTGCACTGGCAACTTACCCAACAAGCCTGTCATGCTAGACCAGTACTTCCACAGCGTTCTGACAGCATGTTCTGTGTAGAACTCGTACACCGGGTCAGACAAGAGACGTGACAGCACGCCAACTCCAGCAGCAGAGTGCCTGGCCCTGTGATGCACGTCTCATTCACATTTCTCCAGTACTCCCTTCGACAGGTTCACCTGCATGCAAACGGAAGTGAAGGTGAGTGAACATCTACAAAGGCCCGTACCAAATGGCTACCAATTTTCTTTTATTTTTCTGTCAAAACATAAAGAAACATAATGTGAAATTCAGCCACTCCTTTCACATGCAAAAGTTTCAACAAAAAGTAATCTGTGGAATGAAATTTTCTACATCTCATCAATGAAATGATACCCCCCCCCCCCCCCCCCCCCCAAAAAAAAAAAAAAAAAAAAAAAAAAAAAAAAAAAAAAAAATCAGAAAGAGAGGGAGGTAGTTACCGTCAAGGACATTGACAAACAAATAACAGGACAAGACAATGCATTTGGACCTCTTGGGTCTTCTTCAGGCAAAACAAATAACATTTAACATTTAGGACAGTACAAACAAAGAATGAAGAGTCACTTATCTGTCCATGTGTTCAGATAGCATTTTATCTGTTACATACACTGAAATACAGTGACAACATTGTCACCTTCCTGATGACATACACTGACTGACATGACATCACTGTCACCTCAATGGTGACATACACTGAAATAAATCACAATATTGTCACCTTCCTGGTGACATACACTGACTGACATGACATGATGGTGACATACACTGAAAAATGACAATATTGTCACCTTCCTGGTGACATACACTGAGTTACATGACAACATTGTCACCTTCCTGGTGACAACATTGTCACCTTCCTGGTAACACACTGAAATAAATGACAACATTGTCACCTTCCTGGTGACATACACTGACAGATATGACAAAATGTCACCTCCCTGGTGACACATACACTGAAATAAATTACCACACTGTCACACTTCCTGGTGACATACACCGACTGACATGACATCATTGTCACCTGACAGGTGACATACACTGAAATAAATCACCACATTGTCACCGTCCTGGTGACATACACTGACAGACATGACAACATTGTCATCTCCCTGGTGACATACACTGAAATAAATGACAACATTGTCACCTTCCTGGTGACATACACTGACTTACATGACAACACTGTCACCTCCCTGGTGACATACACTGAATTAAATGACACATTGTCACCTCCTGGTGACATACACTGACGACAGGACAACATAGTCACCTCCCTGGTGACATACACTGAATTAGATGATGACAACATTGTCACCTTCCTGGTGACATACACATGATACACTGACTGACATGACACATGACAACATTGTCACCTCCCTGGGTGACATACACTGAATTAAATGACAACATTGTCACCTACCTGGTGACATACACTGACTGATGATTATTGTCTCCTCTCCTGGTGACATACACTGATTAAATGACATCACTGTTACCTTCCTGGTGACATACACTCACTGACATGACATCATTTTCACTTCCCTGGTGACCTACACTGAATTAAATGACACATTGTCACCTTCCTGGTGACATACACTGACAAAAATGACAACATTGTCACCTCCCTGGTGACATACACTGAAATGAATGACCACACTGTCACCTTCCCTTCCTGTGACATACACTGACTGACATGACAACATTGTCACCTCCCTGGTGACATACACTGAAAAAAATGACAACATTGTCACCTTCCTGGTGACATACACCATACACTGACCTTCCTGGACATGACAACATGACAACATTGTCACCTGGTGACATACACTGAAATAAATGACAACATTGTCACTTCCTGGTGACATACACTGACACTGACATGACAACATTGTCACCTTCCTGGTGACATACACTGAAATAAATGACAACATTGTCACCTTCCTGGTGACATACACACTGACATTGTCACCTCCCTGACAACTGTTGTCACCTCCCTGGTGACATACACTGAAATAAACAAAACATTGTCACCTTCCTGGTGACATACACTGACGCACATGACAACATTGTCA
>JADBJO010023503.1:0-2500 GCA_016801955.1 Conus betulinus
TTTTAATTTATATAAAAGCCTATCATGCCAAACTTGATCAAATGCCTAGTTGATATCGAAAAATGTGGCGAGTACGTTTTGTCTTCTAGCAAACTGGTGTTTAATTCGCCTAGTGAGCTTTACAAGATGATCAATAGTAGACCTGCCCTTTCTAAAACTAGCCTGATTTGCGGGATAATGCCAGTTTTTTTTTCACAATAGTATGTCAATCTGTTTAGAACAATTATCTCCATTAGTTTACAGACATGAGATGTAAGAGCTATAGGTCGATAGCTATTTGTGTTTGTCATTGATTTTCCATTCTTTAAAACGGGAACAATAATTGAATCTCTCCATATGGAAGGTATGTTCCCTTCAATCCAACATTTATTAATAATTTCATGTAGAAGTAAAACAAAATTTTATGGTATATGTTTTAACATTTCATTAGAAATGGCATCTAAACCAACAGACGTTTTTCTTATTAGACAATGAAGAAATAGCAGAGTGTAATTCCTGAAAAGTAATATCAGCATTTAGATAATGATCATTATTTTCGTCAGGATCAGCGTACATTTCTTTGTTAGACTGGTTTTCCCTCATAGTTCTGCATTTTTCTGATAAACTACAGAAGGAACTATTTTTGGAAAACATGTCGGCAAATGATTCTGCTTTTTGGTATGCCGAGGAAATTTTTCATCACCTATTATGATTGGATATGCAGGTAAATGGATTCCGTTTTTCATTTCATGGATCTTTTTTCCAAATTTTATTGATATCTTCATATTCACTTATTTCATTAAAACAAAATGATGTCCAGTACTCGCGTTTAGCATTTTCAATTACTTTATTCCTTTGGTTCTTGGCAATTCTAACTGGTATGCTCCCTTTTACCTTTTTTACTTTTGCGTACAGTTTAAACGTGCTTTTATTTTTATCAACAGCGTTTCTACAAGATTCTGTCCACCACACTTTACCCGTGTGTTTGGGAGATTTTGATTAATTCAGAATCGGAATTGCCTCCACCGGCTGCGTGTAGTAGTGAGCTAGTAAAATGACTGTACATAGATTCTATGTCAGATTTACCAAAAGAATTGACGCCATATGAAGATAGCACAGATTGAAATTTGGCCCAGTCAGCTCGCTTGTAATCAAACTTTGGGATTTTATCCTTACTGTCATCTTGGCTCACTGCAAATCATCTCAGAGAAATAACTATGGGAAATAACTATGGGAATAGTGTTATCATAAATTTGCCATGTACAGCTCGGGACCATTGATGGGGAGATTAAAGACAAGTCAGTTTGCAGATGATCTGTGACTAGGGATATCAGGCAGTCTCGTGATACTTCCATCATTTAACAGGACGAGTGGAGAGTCTGATATGTTCTCCACTAAACAGTTTGAGCTGACTTTCGTGCAAGTTTTATCCCAGAAAGGAGTATGTTCATTAAAGTCCCCTGCAATTAACCATTTACCACTTTGAAAGTTTATATTATGAAGCCAGTCTGAATTGCTATCAATGACTCCTTTTGGGAAGTACACAGAGACAATGTTTAAGACTAGAGAATTGTCAAGTGAACAGAAGCTGCACAAAGAATACAAGTCTGAGGTGCCAGGAGGTATAGGTGACTGAAGGGGATGGTAAAATAACTGGTCATTTATATAAATGGCTGCAGAGACTTTCTCATTGTCAACAGTTTCTTGTACCATAGGTGGGTAAAAGAAACTATCCAGCCGTGGCAAGTCGTTTTTAGACACATTTAGTGATTGAAGAATAAGGACCATGTAGGAGCTGGCTTCAAGATGCTGTTGAAGATTTACCAAGTTCTTGTTAATCGACCGCAGTTCCATTGTAGTATATTAATGTCAGTCTTCTTTGCCATCAAAATTTTACAGTGGACTTTCAAGGGAGGCACACTGCAAAATGAAGATAATTCAAATGAAAGATAAAAAGACAATTCCCCAGCAATGAACTAATTAGTAAACAGTAATGCAATAGAGAACACTTTCACAGAAGGCAAGGCCTAAAGAGGAATAAGATGGTAATGCGTAACGCACCACAAAAAAAAAAAATTGAGGAAACTATGCTATGTAGCAGGCTGGAAAAAAAAAATCAAAATGGCGACCAGGCAAATATGTATCACGAAGACGATCAGATAATCATTGCAGTCGCTAGACATTATAGCACAGCTACTGACTTT
This sequence comes from Conus betulinus, assembly GCA_016801955.1. Lineage (NCBI taxonomy): Eukaryota > Metazoa > Mollusca > Gastropoda > Neogastropoda > Conidae > Conus > Conus betulinus. Next base: position 2,184 of record JADBJO010023503.1, read on the forward strand.
TTTGACAGGGGAGTGTTGTTAAGTTTTAAGAAGATCATTCACCAGTCTTGTACAACATCATAAAAGTTCCGCCAGGGCCCTGGTACAGGTGAAAAGGGTAGATCATGATATCTGTGTGACGAGAAGACTGGAGGGAGGTATCGTGTTCTCCATGAAGAGCGATGTAGACTGGGATTCCTGGACTTGCTGCCAGAGGGTTTCTTCCAGAAGAGCTGATGGACGTGTCGCCCTAAGTTACCAGCAAGTACACTGGCTCCTTTCTGGTTCGGGTGAACTCCGTCTTTCAGTGTTCTGGGGCTGACAAGGAGGTTTTCATG
>JADBJO010023503.1:7500-26479 GCA_016801955.1 Conus betulinus
GTTTTGACACGTGATGGACATAGCTTGTGCATGTATCAATCACCAATCCCCCCTCTCTCTCCCTCTCTCTCTCTCTCTCTCTCTTTCACACACACACACACACACACACACACACACCACACACACACACACACACACACACACAACACACACACACACACACACACACACACACACACACACACACACACACACACAACACACAAAAAAGAAAAGCTCTCTCTCACACACACACACGCACACGCACGCACGCACACCCACACACACACACACACAACACACACACACACACACACACACACACACACACACACACACACACACACACACATACCGGCACACATTCAATGTTATCCTTCAGTCACAGTCGTGTTGTGGGGATGGCTGTGTCCACACTGTGTACCAACGAGTGTGTTTGTGGCTGTCTTCCATCAGCACTGAAGGGTTCATCTTTTTTGTGTATGAATATCCATGTAATACCCGTGTTTTGTGGGTTCTCCCCTTGATATCATTCTGCCCTAAGTAGGGCAGGGAAGCTGATGGCAGCAATGGCTAAAAAAGTGCTGTCCACTAATAGTGGCACATTTTGCTGCTTGACAGCTGGACACTGAGGTGAGGCTGCTTGGAAAATCTTGCTATACATCTCTTTCGACGACCACGAACTCGGTGTGGTGTTAAAATGGATGAAATCTGAACGACCTGTTGGATAATATGGCGCATTTGAAATTTACTGCGAAATAAAGGTAGATGACAGGGAACGCAAAATAACAGAGAAAAACATGAAGAATTGTCACGCCTGCATTGCAAAGGGCCGTAACAGCATTAAAATTAGCTGTTGATTTTCCTCGAGTATCTCCTTCCTCTCCCTCTCACTCTCTCTTTCTATTTATCTCTTAGGGAAAAAGGTCATCTGTAAACGAAAATTTGAACTACAAAACAAATGTGACGTCCCTGCATGCTATTCATTTGGTACCTGTCAGAATAATCTCAGTATCATGAAGAGAACCAGGGAGCTAGCAGCTTTGATTTTTACTATACTATAGCAGTAAGCTTCTTCCCGCCTGGTTTGAAAGTACTGGTCGCCTTTGTACCAGTGGTGAATTTGGTTGTACTACGGGTGAAGCAAACAATAAACTGCCTGTGGCTTTTAGTTGTATGCAATCTACTTAGTGTTGAGGCTGAATCAATGCCAGACGTCGTTTCGTTCCACACTCTCTCCATGAAGGTAAACGTTTAATCAGTGATTACTTTTAGCTCACAACCATGGGCATTGTTGTCACTTTCTTAAGAATGTTGTCGTTTTGTTGTTATGGGCGCTGCGTTTTTGCATTTAAATTTCTTTTCATTTGTATCGCATTAGGTTCTCTAGTTTTTGTTGTGAGCTTGCCTTCTGATATGACAATGTACCAATCTAATGTTTGCTGTGCCATTAGTTATCTATCACAGGAATCACATATGCTTTGTCAGGTTAGTATACGAGTTATCTGATACTGTTGCACTGTGGAACCGCTCCTCTGTGTTAGGTTAGTATATGATTTCTCTGATACTGATGTTGTCGTGTTAAGAGATGTTAAAAATGTTACCACAAATATTGTGCTGAGTTTTTGATTCGACGGTTGTTTGGAATTGAAAACTAACTTTATTCAGCATTTTTCATTTTCTTTTAAACGTAGTTTTTTGATTCGACGGTTGTTTGGAATTGAAACTAACTTTATTCAGCATTTTTCATTTTCTTTTAAACGGTTACATATTCACTCAGTAATGTTGAAATGCAGGCTAGATTGAGGGCACTCAGTCTTGGAGGGAGGCATGCTTTGGCGGTATAACATCAAAGCAAATTGTATGATATATCTATAAATGGGGGGTTTTAATTTTTTTTTTCGACATGTGGTTTGCTTTTGTCTGCAAACTCCATGCAATGGTGAAGCGAATTATCGAGATTTCTTCATTGACAAAGTGAAAAGTATTAAAAAATAAACTGTTTACATTATTACTGTGATGGTGATGATGATGGTGGTGATAATGATGATGATGATGATGATGATGATGATGATGATGATGACGATTATTACAATTATCGGTATACTTTTGTATTACACTTGGCATAATTAAAAAAAAAAGAACACACACACACGCACACACACACACACACACACACACACACACACACACACACACACACACACACAACACACACGATAGGGGGGGGGATAGAAAGAGGAATGATTTCTCTGGATAATTATGAGGAGATATGAGAACTATTCAGTGAGTTTCACCATGTGACATACCCCTGAATTGGTGAAAAAAAAATGTTATGGTGATATCCGTAGCATACCCATTTATTTTCAAGAACATCTAACACCTGTTGAATTCTGAACTGCGAGGCAAAATGTACGGCCAAGTGATTATCAAATCCAAATTAAAGCCAGGAGACTTCATTTCCTACAGTGATTCTATACTTTTAAAAAAGACGTGCTGCTTGTAGAACGCCAGTTGAGTTTCTGTATGCATTTGGAGAAACAGTTTTCTTCGGAAACTACAGTTTTCAGGTGATACAATGAATTGTAACTAGGAGGATCGCCAATTAAGATGAAAACCAGTTAAGCAACTATGGTTAAGTTACTGATCAAGAATAGTCCTGAATAGCATGCCAGGAGATGCAGAAGAAGGTTAACATTCCAGTGGGTAGGGGTGGTTTATTTCTGCATAAACAGCGTGGCATCAGCACGCCTTGATCCTCCTGGAATTCTCACATCCAAACGTAAGAGCACAAGCGAGTTAGAGAAGAATTATGTGTTGAAATTTTACGAAAGAAATCCGAAGGGAACGTTTCAATCACACCTGAGAAACTCCGACTGGTGACGAAATATGCTTTTTTCAGTACACAGTGTGGAAGGAAGGCGAGACTTGGCTTTGTGGGTATTCCCAGGTGAGCACTTCTTTGTAAATGTCAAGAGATCAAGGAGTGCTGGCAGACAACTGGTGTCGAGGTTCTTCTCCACACTCGGTCATGCAGCCACAACATTGCTTGGGAAAATGGGGGAAAAGTCGTCCAACTAGCGTTTTAACCACTGCCCATCCGAGCTCCTTTAAGTCCAAGTCAAAAAACTGTCATCGTGTGGGGAAAGAATGTGTAACTAATACTTGGTTAAGCACTGTGGCACAAAACTTGGCTGGGGTATGTGTCTGTTCCATGGAACCGTGAGTCCTCTACCGTAAGGGTGCAACATCCTTTGGTAACTTCTGATGCTATAATTTGAAAACCCTTTCAGAAATGGAGTGTAAAAGGATATCCCATGAACTCTCCAATTCATGAACAGTGAGTGATCTCTTCCTAAAGCGTATACAAAGAGCGTCTGATCCCCCGTTTTGCTGGGAAATTTAGAATGGACAGTCTGGACTGGGGATTAAGTGCTCAACTTACTTAAGTGCTTGAATTGTTGTATGTGTATAATGAAGAGATTCTTAGTGTGCAGTTGGGTGAATTATGTGATATCTAGACACCTGAACAGAACGCTAATTCGAAAACCTGCAGGTCTGTAGTGAACTGACAATAGCAGCACCACTATAGTCCTGATTGACCTCTGCTATTGTGCCTGTCCACTACTGTCCTTGCTGCCCTTGCTCAACTCAGGGGCAGGCTAGTCTGATGGCGTCCTGCTGTCACAGTGCTATCTGTTTAATTCAGCTTACCAGTCCTTCCAGTCCTGCCTGGTCCTGCTGTCACAGTGCTTTCTGTTCAGGTAACCAGTCCTTCCAGTCCTGCCCCGTCCTGCTGTCACAGTGCTTTCTGTTCAGCTTAACAGTCCTTCCAGTCCTGCCCGGTCATGCTGTCACAGTGCTTTCTGTTCAGCTTACCAGTCCTTCCAGTCCTGCCTGGTCCTGCTGTCACAGTGCTTTCTGTTCAGCTTAACAGTCCTTCCAGTCCTGCCTGGTCCTGCTGTCACAGTGCTTTCTGTTCAGCTTAACAGTCCTTCCAGTCCTGCCTGGTCCCTGCTGTCACAGTGCTTTCTGTTCAGCTTACCAGTCCTTCCAGTCCTGCCTGGTCCTGCTGTCACAGTGCTTTCTGTTCAGGTAACCAGTCCTTCCAGTCCTGCCTGGCCCTGTTGCTACTCGTTCAGTTCCGATGAAAGGGCCTACCAGTCCTGTTGGGTCCCGCAGCTCTCGAACTTGTTCACTTCAGAAAGAAGTGCATAGTAGCGCTGTCGAATCCTGTGGCTGTTCAACCTGTTCCGTTCAGCTGAAAAGATCCACAAGTCCTGTTGGGTTTTCTTCTCATGTTCCGTTCAGCTAAAAAGATCCACAAGTCCTTTTCGGTCCTTCTGCTGAAGAAGTTTTCTCAGTTCTGTCGGCTCCCATGGCTCACGTGCATGCACAGTGAAGCTGAAGGGGCCTATTAGCCCAGGGTGATCTTGGTTTTCTCTCCTGTGTATTCACTTTAGCCTAAGAGGTAAAGCAGCCTTGCCAGGTCTCCCTGTATCTTTCCTACTTGTTTGAGTTAAGCTGAGGGAAATTTGCCAGTCCAGTTGGGTCCCACTGCCGCTGTCCTACCTGTTCCATTCCGGCTGGGTGGCTTTGTCCATTAAGCTAGCACTGCTGTCCTCTGTTGACTTTCAAAATCGTATTTGTGAGGTTTAGGAAAAAAAAGGTCGTGTTTGCGTTCACCAGAAGTAGACCAGTCGCCAGTCAGAATGATTTGTCTTTTTCTTTAATATCATCTAAAGCGCATTGCTTTAGTTTTGCGTATCCCACCCTCGGCCACATCCAGCTTCGCATATCCTAGTCGTAGAAGCAGCAGTTCAGAGACAGACCCATATGTTTCAGATCGCCATGAATCCACGTACCAGACGAGACACAGAGATGCTGCTGAGCCATTTTGGTGGTGACTGGTGGTGCGTGTTTTGATTCAATACCCACAGGACACCACACTCAGTGCCACCAGCTCATGGAAATGATTGTGGGATCTGTACGCACTCCCCAGTTAAAGTGACCATGTGAGACAAGGTTCTGATGGTAACTGCATTATTTGCGTGAATCTTCAATAACATTCTATCTTGCAGACCATTAATGAGGATCTTATGTCACGTGCATCTAATTTACTGCTTCCATAAAACAGCAGTAAAAGTTGTGCCCGGAAAATAGGAACGTTGCAACACTTTACTACAACTAGAAAACGTCGTGCAGAGACAAGGAAAATTTGTTTTTCTTTCTTTTTAAGTTTTGAACACCACCCCAACAAAATAAGCGTGAACCTGTCCAATGAACAATACAAGCACACATCCTTCTATTTGAACAGCCTAAGAATAAGAAAGAAACTACACAATGCAACTTGTAACCTTGTTTCAAAACCAAGTAAGTAGAGAAAACAACACGCACACACACACACACACACACACACACACACACACACACACACACACACACACACACACACACACACACAGAGAGAGAGAGAGAGAGAGAGAGAGAGAGGAGAGAGAGAGAGAGAGAGAGAGAGAGGATTTATTCATGCAATAGGCCAAGGCCCCTAATAATGGGGTGTGTGAACATTCATAAACACAATTGTCATAAGCAACGGAATTAGTTTACCTAACGAAACACGAGTAATTCAAAAGAAAAAATCATGAAGTAAAAATTTCTCCATACTTCAAACGTTTGAATACAAACAATAAAAAAACATGTTAACGACTTTAGAAGATGTACATGAACAGAGTAGGCTCAATTTAAACAAAGATGGTTGTCAGAAATATTCCGGCTTAACGAACTTTTCTCTAATACTCATGAGAGCTGGACAGGACAGGACGAAGTTTCCTTTGATTCTTTGATTCTATATATATATATATATATATATATATATATATATATTTTTTTTTTTAATGATCGATGTCCAAGATGATGGATAGCTAATGCATGTTCCTAATTTGAATTTTGCTGTTCCATATATAAGTTGCCTTTCCATGTCGAAGGTGGAATATGTTTTCAGGTCATGAACATTTCTAAAGCTCCTGTAAAGATCAAACTTGTCACTATTATGAATATGATTGGATCATTTCTGCCTTGGCGGAAAAGACATACAATCTCTTTAATGTTACCAGTCCCTTGATTCAGCCGAACACATGCAACTCCATATTCAAACAGAGGCCCACTTTGGTCACCCAGTTACTTTTACCCCTAGTATCTAAGTCATGTTATATACATTCTGCCTTACGAGGAATTCTGAAGTCTTCCATTTGTATCACTTTGATCCTGTGCTGGATGCATCTGACAGCAGAAATAACATAAATGGGACATCGACCAGTCTCACTACAGATAAGATCATCTGGGGTCCATCTTCCTACACCTAGGAACGTCTTCAGAGCAAAGATATGAGCAGATTCACAATAGACAGCCGCTTGTTCTAATCCTGATAGCTCAGAGCACTACATCTCGGCTGTACCTGAGTATCAAATAGTAATGTAAATAGCGTAAATGAGAAACTATCAAGAGTACATAACTTTTTTCATGATGCAAAGTAAAGCATTTTTTTGCTTTAGCTGACAGGTCTTTGCACGTACCCACAAAAACTCAAGCGTGTTGAGAATAATATGCCTAAATATTTATAGTATTGACGACTGGCATAGGAATACCATCGTATGTCCACCTTTCTCTAACACTTAGATATCCACCTTTACGAAATGCTATGATATTGCCTTTTTCCATATCAACTTTCAACTGTAGTGAATCAGTGGCTCGGTGCAAACTATACAATTGTGTTTTACAAACCCTATAGCAGTTTCAGACGTTAAAATAGCATCAACGGCTAGCAGAAAGGTAAACAATTTAAAAGCGTCGAGCAACAAGAAAGCACTATGCTTACCGTTGTTAGTTAACGTCAAGAGCTAACCCATCAATGAACAAAGAGTACAAGATAGGACGGTATGCGTCTACCTGCTTGACCCCTCTCAATGATTAATAGAGTCAATAAATGTCGCACAACAGCGGGCTCTGGTTCCTACTCTATCATACATACTTCTAATATGTTTACAGAGTGTACCTTTAATACCGTTTTTATCAAGACAGGACAGGGGACATTTTTTATTAACGGAGTCAACTGCTTTTTCAAAGTCTATAAATCTACGTCTAACTTCCTGTTATAAGAGAACTGCTTCTGTATAAGTGCAAGAAAAGTAACCATGTGGTCAATAGCTGATTAACCGTTTTTAAAGCATTCTTGGTGATCACCTGTGATGTCATTTTCCTGTACCTATTCTTGCAGTCTGTTATTAAAATCATCCCGCTGTGTGTACTACTTATATCACTAGCAGAGATCCCACTGTAATTGTTGGGATTATTAACATCACCCTTTTGAAAGAATGGCAAAATAACTGATTCGGTTTAGTTTTCTGGAAACGTGCCATTAAACACATATTGAATTAAACAGTTTCAGAAAGAAATGCGCAACATGGATCAGAAGAATGTTTAAACAATTCACCAATAATACGTCAAGGCTGGCTGCCTTACAGTTTTTTTCTTTTTTTCTGTACGCTAATAACACCTCTTGTGTAATTAGTCGATTGGTATGACTGACTACCGTTGTTCACATCAAGTGCTTCGTCAACACACGCATTACTTACATCTGTCTCTAATAGAGCTTTGAAATGCTTGAACCATGGATCAACAGTAATGTCATTTTTCTGGGCTGTTTTCTTTTGAAATAAATTCTATGAATAGTATCCCAACATTCCTTTTGATAGTTTACGGACAACACAGAAGTATACAGTCACCTTCACACACGCCATTAAGAATGCACAGGTCTAAAGCCGTGCATACATTTAGTAACAATTTCCCATAATTATTCAATGTACAGTCTTCAGAGTATCGATTGAGACTGAGAGGCTGTGAAACTGCTCATCAACATTATCGTTTACAGATCGGTCTTGTAAAACATAAGAGCTTCTGCTATTCAAATCAAAATTTAAAATAACAGTAACATCCCTAGAAAATAATACATCAACAAGACATCTCCAAGTAAATTAATACTGTTATCAATATCAAAGTGGATATACTAAACCAAACCATTTGGGGGGGTACGTAGGAACAAAAGTAAAACAAAACAATCCTTATCTGTTCCAAACATTTTTTTTTTTTTTTTTTTTTTTGTCAATCAAGTACAAGAAAGAGTGAATGATCAACATCAATGAATTTTACAAAGGGAGACAGTTTCTCCTCTTAGACAAACAAATTATTTCTCTTGGTGGCCTCCCTTGTTTGGAAAATGTTATTGCGGATTTGCCAAATACTTCATAGCCAACAAACATCTCAGCACGACATCCGTCCATAACTGTTTCAGTTAAAAACACACAAAATCAAACTCAGTACCAAACAACATAAAATCAGAATCAGTAAGTTTGAAATTAAGCCATTCACGTTCCATGATAAAGAAGGAGAAAGATTTACAATTGTACACACTGTGCCGCTCACTTGTTTGCACGTTGTTTTTAACAGATTGTCCGAGCTCACCGCTCTGACCCACAAAGCACAGTTCACTGACACTGCCACAAGTGGCATGCGATTCTGCCAGTGTAACGCTCTTGGAGATACCTGCTCCTGTCACACCAGTGTATGCAAACTTATCTTCAAACGGCCGGCCACCCAACCCCCCCCCCCCCCCTTCACCCCCCCCCCCCCCCCCTTCCCCGTCTGGATTCTACTAATTTGTTTTGACCATTAAGGAAATACTTTTTTCCCCATCAATGAGATGATCAAAATATCATCATCGCTCTCTTTCTTTCTGTCACATCACTTTTTTCAGATTGGGGGAGGGCAGGGAGGGGGGTGGTGGGTGGGGGTGGGGGCAGCAAGCCATGTCTAATTTCTGTAACGTGAGAGGAGGAATCCTCCCCCACAAAAAACAAACAAACAAACAAACAACAAAAACACAAAAACACAACAACAACAAGAAAAAAAACGTCACTCCCTTTCAAATTTTCTTTGGTTTCAAGATCTTTGTCTTTGTAAAAAAGAACATCGGGCAATAATGAGCGAGTGGGGGTTTAGAATTTAGTCTGTGAACCCGATCGCTTATCGGTTTCATGTGTGTCAAATCTAAGTCATTCTCTCCTCTCTCTCTCTCTCTCCTCTCTCTCTCTCTCTCTCTCTCTCCTCTCTCTCTCTCTCTCTCTCTCTCTCTCTCTCTCTCTCTCTCTCTCTCTCTCTCTCTCTCTCTCTCTCTCTCTCTCTCTCTCTCTCTCTCCCTCTGTGTGTGTGTGTGTGTGTGTGTTGTGTGTGTGTGTGTGTGTGTGTGTGTGTGTGTCTCTGTGTGTTCTTAACTCATTTGGTTTGACTTCTTCTACAGAACCCAGGACCCAAGGCTGACAGCTTCAAGCAGACCCAGCTTGGCATTGCAGGATGCAGGATCAGTGTGGTCGAGGCTGGGGCTTCTTTGGCAGACACCGAACACACGACCCCTGCTTTCTCCTCAACAACCTGTCAATGTTGACATCATGGGTATGTTGGCCTCAGTGAACTGGACATTTCAAGAGATGAATGATAAATTCACCAACATGGAGAAGAGTGCCAGGGATTCAAACAACGTGCAAACAAGTGAGCGGCACAGTGTGTACTATTGTAAATCTTCTCCTTATCATGGAACGTAAGTGGCTTAATTTCTAAATTTACTGATTTTGATTGTACGTCGTTTGTTACTGAGTTTGATTTTGTATGTTTAAATGAAACAGTTATGGACAGATGTCGTGCTGAGATGTTTGTTGGCGATGAAGCAGTTTGTAAATCCGCAGTAACTTTTTCCAAACAAGGGAGGCCACCAAGAGAAGTAATATGTTTGTCTAAAAGAAGTACTGTCTCCCTTTGTAAAATTCATTGATGTTGATCATTCAATCTTTCTTGTACTTGATTGACAAAAAAAAAAAAGTTTGGAACAGATAAGGATTTTTTGTTTTACTTTTGTTCCTACGTACCTCCAAATGGTTTGGTTTAGTATATCCATTTTGATATTGATAACAGTATTATTTACTTGGAGAATGTCTTGTTGATGTATTATTTTCTAGGGATGTTACTGTAATTTTGAATTTTGATTTGAATAGCAGAAGCTCTTATGTTTCATAAGACCGATCTGTAAACGTGTTGTGTTGATGAGCAGTTTCACACAGCCATCCTCTCAGTCTCAATCGATACTCTGAAGACTGTACGTTGAATAACTAGGGGAAATTGTTACTAAATGTATGCACGGCTTTAGACCTGTGCATTCTTAATGGCGTGTGTGAAGGTGACTGTATACTTCTGTATTGTCCATAAACTATCAAAAGGAATGTTGGGATACTATTCATAGAATTTATTTCAAAAGAAAACAGCCCAGAAAAATGACATTACTGTTGATCCATGGTTCAAGCATTTCAAAGCTCTATTAGAGACAGATGTAAGTAATGCGTGTGTTGACGAAGCACTTGATATGAGCACAGGCAGTCATGTCAATCGACTAATCACACAAGAGGTGTTATTAGCATGCAGAAAAATGAAAAAAAAAAAAAAAAACCGTAAGGCAGCTGGCCTTGACGATATTATTGGTGAATTACTTAAACATTCTTCTGATCATGTTGCGCATTTCTTTCTGAAACTGTTTAATTCAATATGTGTTAATGGCACGTTTTTCAGAAAACTGGACCCGAATCAGTTATTTTCCCATTCTTTCAAAAGGGTGATGTTTAATAACCCCAACAATTACAGGGGGATCTCTGCTAGTGATATAAGTAATACACACAGCGGGATGATTTTAATAACAGACTGCAAGAATAGGTACAGGAAAATGACATCACAGGTGATCACCAAGAATGCCTTAAAAAGAGTGTATCAACTGTTGACCACATGGTTACTTTGCTTGCACTTATACAGAAGCAGTTCTCTTATAACAGGAAGTTAGACGTAGATTTTATATAGACTTTGAAAAAGCAGTTGACTCGTTAATAAAATCTCCTCTGTCCTGTCTTGATAAAAAACGGTATTAAAGGTACACTCTGTAAACGTATTAGAAGTATGTATGATAGAGTAGGAACCAGAGCCCACTGTTGTGCGACATTTACTGACTCTATTAATTATTGGGAGGGGTCGAGCAGGTAGACGCATACCGTCCTGTTTTGTACTCTTTGTTCATTGATGGGTTAGCTCTTGACGTATCTAACAACGGTAAGCATAGTGCTTTCTTGTTGCTCGACCCTTTTGAATTGTTTACCTTTCTGCTAGCCGTTGATGCTATTTTAACGTCTGAACTGCTATAGGGTTGTAAACACAATTGTATAGTTTGCACCGAGCCACTGATTCACTACAGTTGAAAGTTGATATGGAAAAAGGCAATATCATAGCATTTCGTAAAGGTGGATATCTAAGTGTTAGAGAAAGGTGGACATACCGATGGTATTCCTATGCCAGTCGTCAATACTTAAATATTTAGGCATATTATTCTCAACACGCTTGAGTTTTTGTGTGGTACGTGCAAAGACCTGTCAGCTAAAGCAAAAAATGCTTTACTTTGCATCATGAAAAAGTTACATATTCTTGATAGGTTTTCATTTACGCTATTTACAAAACTATTTGATACTCAGGTACAGCCAAGATGTATTGCTCTGAGCTATCAGGATTAGAACAAGCGGCTGTCTATTGTGAATCTGTCCATATCTTTGCTCTGAAGAGGTTTCTAGGTTAGGGAAGACGGGACCCCAGATGATCTTATTAATGGTGAGACAGGTCGATGTCCCATTTACATTATTTCTGCTGTCAGATGCATCCAGTAATGGATCAAAGTAATACAAATGGAAGACTTCAGAATTCCTCGTAAGGCAGAATGTATATAACATGACTTAGATACTAGGGGTAAAAGTAATTGGGTGACCAAAGTGTGCCTCTGTTTGAATATGGAGCTGGATTTGTTCAGCTGAGTCAAGGGGTTGGTAACATTACAGAGATTTTGTCTTTTCTGCCGACGGCGTATTGATTGCAGATGGCAGAAATGGTCCAATAACAAGTTGATATTTACAGGAACTTTAGAATGTTCATGACCTGAAAACATACTGAACCTTCGACATGGATAGGCAACTTATATATGGAACGGCAAAATTCAAATTAGGAACATGCATTAGCTATCCATCATCTTGGATCGATCGATTTTTTTTTTTTTTTTAAAGAAATTATTATCATATTTTAATGATTGTGATGCTCTTTTTCCTTTATTTAAAGAAAACAAAGGAAACTTCGTCCTGTCCTGTCCAGCTCTCATGAGCATTAGAGAAAAGTTCGTTAAGCCGGAATATTTCTGACAATCATCTTTGTTTAAATTGAGCCTACTCTGTTCATGTACATCTGCTAAAGTGTTTAACATGTTTTTATTGTTTGTATTCAAACGTTTTGAAGCATAGAGAAATTTTCATTTCATATTTTTTCTTTTGATTTATGCATGTTTCGTTAGGTACCTAATTCCATTGCTTATGACAATGGTTATGAATGTTCACACACCCCATTATTAGGGGCCTTGGCCTATTGCATGAATAAATAATCTGAATCTGAATCTGAATCTCTCTCTCTCTCTCTCTCTCTCTCTCTCTCTCTGTCTCTCTGTATGTGTGTGTGGGTGTGTGTGTGGTGTGTGTGTGTGTGTGTGTGTTGTGTGTGTTCGTGTGTGTGTGTGTGTGTGGTGTGTGCGTGTGTGTGTGTGTGTTGTGTGTGGTGTGTGTGTGTGTGGTGTGTGTGTGTGTGTGTGTGTGTGTGTTCTCAACTTACTTGGTTTCAAACAAGGTTACAAGTTTGCACTGTGTAGTTTTCTTTCTTATTCTTAGATGTTCAGATAGAAGGATGTTGTGTTTGTATTGTTCATTGGACAGATTTTCTCTTATTTCGTGGGGTGGTGTTCAAAACTTAAAAAGAAAGAAAAAATTTTCTTGTCTCTGCACGACGTTTTCTAGTTGCAGTGAAGTGTTTGCATGTTTCCCATTTCCGGGCACAACTTTTACTGCTGTTTAATGGAAGCCGTAAATTCGATGTACCCTGACATAGCATCCGCATCAATGATCTGCAAAAGATAGAATGTTATCGAAGATTCACGCAAATAATCAGAAGCTTGTCTCTCATGGTGGCTTTAACTGGGGGACTGTGTACAGATCCCACAATCATTTCCATGAGCTGGTGGCACTGAGTGTGGTGTCCTGTGGGTATGAATCAAAACACGCACCACCAGTCACCACCAAAGTGGCTCAGCAGCATCTCTGTGTCTCGTCTGGTACGTGGATTCATGGCGATCTGAAAACATATTGGTCTGTCTCTGGACTGCTGCTTCTATGACTAGGATATGCCAAGCTGGGTGTGGCTGAGGGGTGGGATACGCAAAATTAAAGCAATGCGCTTTAGATGATATAGAAAAAAAAACAAATCATTCTGACTGGCGATCGGTCTACTTCTGGTGAACGCAGCCACTACCATTTTCCCCCCTAAACCTCACAAGTGCGATTTTGAACGTCAAGAGAGGACAGCAGTGCCAGCTTAATGGACAAGCCACCCAGTCGGGATGGAAGAGGTAGGACAGCGGCAATGGGAGCCAACTGGACTGGAAAGTTCCACTCAGCTAAACTCAAACAAGTCAGACAAGTAGGACCGAACAGGACTTGTGGATCTTTTCAGCTGAACGGAACATGAGCAGAAGGACCCAACAGGACTTGTGGATCTTTTCAGCTGAAACGGAACATGAGCGAAGGACCTTACAGGACTTGTAGGCCCTTTTATTGGAACTGAACAAGTAGCAGCAGGGTCAGGCAGAACTGGAAGGACTGGTAAGCTGAACTGAACAGAAAGCACTATGACAGCAGGACGCCATCAGACTAGCTTGCCCCTGAGTGAGCAAGGGGCAGCAAGGACGATAGTGGACAGGCACAATAGCAGAAGTCAATCAGGAATATGGTATTGCTGCTATTGCCTGTTCACTATAGACCTGCAGGGTTTTAAAATTAGCGTTCTGTTCAGGTGTCTAGATATCACATAATTCATCCAGCAACTGCACACTAAGAATCTCTTCATTATACAACATACAACATTTCAAGCACTTAAGTAAGTTGAGCATTTAATCCCCAGTCCAGACTGTCTAAATTTCCCCAGCAAAACGGGGGGATCAGACACTCTTTGTATACGCTTGAGGATGAGACCACTGTTCATAGATTTGGCAAGTTCATGAGATGTCCTTTTACACTCCATTTCTAAAAGGGTTTTCAAATTATAGAATCAGAAGTTACCAAAGGATGTTGCACCCTTACGGTAGAGGACTCACAGTTCCATGGAACAGACACATACCAAGCCAAGTTTTGTGCCACAGTGCTTAACTAAGCATCAGTTACACATTCTTTCCCCACACAATGACAGTTTTGACTTGGACTTTAAGGACCTCGGATGGGCAGTGGTTAAAACGCTAGTTGGACGAATTTTCCATTTTCGCAGGCAATGTTGTGGCTGCATGACCGAGTGTGGAGAAGAAACCTCGACACCAGTTGGTCTGCCAGCACTCCTTGATCTCTTGACATTTACGAACAAGTGCTCACCTGGGAATACCCACAAAGCCAAGTCTCGCCTTCCTTCCACACTGTACTGAAAAAAAGCATATTTCTCCACCAGTCGGAGTTTCTCAGGTGTGATTGAAACGTTCCCTTCGGATTTCTTTCATAAAATTTCAACACATAATTCTTCTCTAACTCGCTTGTGCTCTTACGTTTGGATGTGAGAATTCCAGGAGGATCAAGGCGTGCTGATGCCACGCTGATTATGCAGAAATAAACCAAACCCTACCCACTGGAATGTTAAACTTCTTCTGCATCTCTCCTGGCATGCTATTCAGGACTATTCTTGATCAGTAACTTAACCATAGTTGCTTAATTGATACGGTTGTCATATCAATGTGGCGATCCTCCTAGTTACAATTCATTGTATCACCTGAAAAACTCTAGTTTCCGAAGAAAAATATTTCTCCAAATGCATACGAAAAACTCAACTGGTGTTCTGCAAGCAGCACATCGTTTTAAAAGTATAGAATCACTGAAGGAAATTAAGTCTCCTGACTTTAATTTGGATTTAATAGTCACTTGGCCGTACATTTTGCCTCGCAGTTCAGAATTCAACGGTTGGATGTTCTTGAAAATAAATGGGTATGCTACGGATATCACCTTAACATATTCTGTCACCAATTCAGGGGTATCGTACATGGTTAAACTCACTGAATAGTCCTTATATCTCCTCATTATTATTCGGAAAAAATCATTCCTCCTTCTACCCACTGATTGTGTGTGTGTTTTTTTTATTATTGCCCAGTGTAAAAAAAAAAGTATACCAATGGTTACAATAATTCGTCATTATCATCACCACCACCACCACCACCACCCACCAATCATCATCATCATCATATCATCATCATCATCATCATCATCATCATCATCATTATCACCACCACCACCATCACAATAAATAACGTAAACAGTTCATTTTTAATACCTTTCACTTTGTCAGTGAAGAAATCGCGATAAATTTGCTTCACTACTGCCTGCAGTATGCAGGTCCAAAGTAAACCATATGTCGGAAAAAAAAGTTAAAACCCCATTATAGATATATCATACAATTGCTTTGATGTTATACCGCCCAAAGCATGCCTCCCTCCAAGACTGAGTGCCTCAATCTAGCCTGCATTTCAATATTACTGAGGAATATGTAACCGTTTAAAAGAAAATGAAAAAAATGCTGAATAAAGTTAGTTTCAATTACCGAACAACCGTCGAATCAAAAACTCAGCACAATATATGTGGTAATCTTTTTAACATATCTTAACACGATAACGTCAGTATCAGATAAATCATATACTAACCTAACACAGAGGAGCGGTCACACAGTGCAAACAGTATCAGATAACTCGTATACTAACCTGACAAAAGCATATGTGATTCCTGTGTTAGATAAACCAATGGCACAGCAAACATTAGATTGGTACATTGTCATATCAGAAGGCAAGCTCACAACAAAAACTAGAGAACCTAATGCGATACAAATCAAAAGAAATTTAAATGCAAAACGCAGCGCCCATAACAACCAAAACGACGACAAACTACATTCTAAGAAAGTGACAACAATGCCCATGGTTATGAACTAAAAGTAATCACTGATTAATGTTTTACCTTCATGGAGAGAGTGTGGAACAAAACGACGTCTGGCACGGATCTTATGTCCAGCCTCAACACTAAGTAGATTACATATAACTAAAAACCACATGCAGTTATTGTTTGCTTCACCCATAGTGCAACCAAATTCACCACTGGTACAAAGGCGACCAGTACTTTCAAACCAGGCGGGCAGAAGCTTATTGCTATAGTAAAATTTAAAGCTGCTAGCTCTCTGCTTCTTTTAAAATGTGTGTGTGTGTGTGTGTGTGTGTGTGTGCGGTGTGCGTGTGTGTGTGTGTGTGGTGTGTGAGTGTGTGTGTGAGTGTGTGTGTGTGTGTGTATGCGT
Source organism: Conus betulinus (assembly GCA_016801955.1). Taxonomy (NCBI): domain Eukaryota; kingdom Metazoa; phylum Mollusca; class Gastropoda; order Neogastropoda; family Conidae; genus Conus; species Conus betulinus. The sequence continues at coordinate 24,016 of JADBJO010023503.1, forward strand.
GTGTGTGTGTGTGTGTGGTGTTGTGTGTGTGTGTGTGTGTGTGTGTGTGTGTGTGTGTGAGAGAGCTTTTCTGTGTGTGTGTGTGTGTGTGTGTGGGTGTGTGTGTGTGTGTGTGTGTGTGTGTGAGAGCTTTTCTGTTTCTGTGCGCGCGTGAGTAGGTATGTGTGTATGTGTGTGTGTGGTGTGTGTGTGTGTGTGTGTGTGTGGTGTGTGTGTGAGAGAGAGAGAGAGAGAAGAGAGAGAGAGAGAGAGAGAGATTCACGATGTTTTTATTGTCATTACCATTACGGTCTAATGACAAGGGGGTAACAAATAGGCTCAGAAAGGAAATATTGCTGACATATGAAATCAATATAAAAAATGCAAAATATATCAACAAAACTTCAATCAGTTATAATAGTATAATCATTTAATCACATAAATAACATATCCCAAGCACTCACCCACCAGCCCACCCAGTTTCACACACACACACACACACACACACACACACACACACACACACACACACATACACACACATACTCACGCGCGCGCGGCGCGCACACACACACACACATACACACCGACACACACACACACACACACACACACACACACACACACACACACACACACGCCCAAACCACATTGAACATTCACTTTTGTCTTCATCATATTAATGGGTTATGCATCATAGTGGGTTAATCTTTTCTTTTCTCAATTTCTGAGCCTCTGCTATAAATTTTGCAACTGATTTGATAATCATTTCGTCATTTGAAAGTAAAATAGATGTAACATTATGAGTCTGAGCTAAATCCGTATGAAAAAAAAAATCACACTTGTTCCGTAATGTTACATATCCTGTACAATGGAACAAGAAATGTTTTTCATCCTCAACATCATAACCACACATAGGGCATGAAGATTCTGAGGAAGCCCCAGGCAGATACCATCTTTCTTTGTATTAAATCCGAGAGTTCTGAATCGAAATCGAGCAAAATTAATCCTATGCCATTTGTCTGTTATAATATATAGATAATTTTCAGCTTGAAAGACATTTTTAAATGAAGAAAAAACCAACTGTATTTTTCATTGCTCTCAATAGCCGAATGCCAGTTTGTTTGTACGAACATATCAGTCTGTCTTTTAAACTCTGAAATAAATTGTCTATCATTTCCAACTCCCTGTAACATCCATACAATACCAAAACCATTTACAGATAATACTTTTTTTAACTTGATAGGCCCAATTCTCTTACCAGTCTCGAGTTGAATTACCATCATGTCGTATGCTTGTTTGCACAATCGAGACTGAGGCAATTTTACAATTTTTAGCCAGTATTTTATGCACTTGACAAAAGATCTTATGTACAGAGGATATCGGCCGGTTTCTCCGTATAGCATGGTATTAGAAGCATGTAAAGGTAAATGGAGAAAACGTTTATAGCGTATGTATGCACTCTTTCCATTTTCTGATTAGAGTACAAACCCCATATTTCAGCAGCATAAGTAAGAATAGGTTCTATTTGGGCATCAAATAATTTCCAAAATAGATTACAGTCAATAGTATTAAGCTTTTTAATGACTTCAAAATTTCAATTACACCCTTTCTACCCTTTCTGCTTCCCTCTTCCCAAGCAAAATTCAAACTTAATCTTGTTGAAAATATCATTCTAGGTATTTATAAGAATTGACAACTTTTATTTCTTCATTTCCATAGAACCATTTTTCATGCGTTGAAAAGTGCCCACCATTTCTAAATACAATAATATTAGTTTTATCTAAATTACAGTTAATCCTAAACGATCTGTTTCTTCTTTTAGTGACTTTAATTGGTTTTGGAGACCTATAACTGTTTGAGACATTAGAATAACATCGTCAGCAAATAGAAGCAAAATATCTCAACAGCTCCTGAGATTAACTGAATACCGTGCTTTCCTTTTTTGATATTTCAATTGCTAACTCATTAATGAAAAAGGAAAACAATTGTGGGCTCAAAAGGCAGCTTGTTTTACACCCTTTGGACAGTCAAAATAATTAGAATATTCACTCTTTGCACGCACAATATAAAGTTTTCCATTCACTCCACTTTTACGCAACACGTTCCAAAGTGTATTTCGATTCACAGAGTCGAAAGCCTTCCTGAAGTCGACAAAGGCTACATAGAGTTTAGAATTGCTCAATAAATATTTCTGTACAAGTGAATATAGTGTATATATATGGTCATATAGTACTATAAATTTGCTCTGAAACCTGCTTGTTCTTCTAATATTTTTTCCTTCATTTTCAGCCCATTTTGACAATCTTTTGTTCAAGATATGAGTATACACTTTACTAATGGTACTAGTGAGTGCTATACCACGATAATTATCTGGATTACTGGAATCACTTTTTTTTTATAAATTGGAATGATAATAGATTTAGCCCATTCTAAAGGGAAATTGCCGTGTTCCCAGCACCTTTTCCCTGTCCTTAAATGTCTA
>JADBJO010023504.1:5000-10000 GCA_016801955.1 Conus betulinus
GGGGGGGGGGGGGGTGAACTGTGTTAATATGGTCAACAAAAGGGGGTGGGGCAAAGAGGGGGTGGGGAAAGGTGGGAGGGAGAGGACCATCTGGGTGGTGGTTTACAGAGAAAACCCAGTCAATGGCAAGTGCAAAGAGGAGAGGGGAGAGGATACAACCTTGCCTTACCCCGTGCTAAAAGAGGAGACGGGAGAGGATACAACCTAGCCTTACCCCGTGCTAAAGAGGAGACGGGAGAGGATACAACCTTGCCGTACCCCGGCGTGTGGCTCCTGCTGTGAAATAAAAAGAAGTAGACGATGCGGTTTTTAGACTTTTTTTCTTTTTCTTTTTTTTTTTTTTTTTTTTTTTTTTTTTTTTTTTTTTTTTTTTTTTTTTTTTTAGTGAAGGGTCAGCCTCAAGTCAGGCACAGTCTGGGTCAAGGACTGGACTGTGCGAGGAATATGTTTTGGTACTGGCTGACCTGACGACAAAGGCCAGGTGCAGCTTTGACCAAAGCAGAGAACAAATATCGTTTTAGGCCTAATCTGTAACCGTGGACACGGGCCTGTCACTTAGATAAACTGATCTCGCTCTCACTGTGTGAGCACTCAGTCTAGTAACGCAGTACTGTAGCTGTGAGGCAACAGACTTCTAGCTAGTTTTGGCTCATGACGTCACTGGTCTACTTTACAGCTACATTTAAAAAAAAAATCTTTTAGGTTGTCTTGTGCAGAGATGCGTGTTTATTGATGTCTTTACTCGTCACTGTGTTGTCATCGTGTAAACGGTTTATTGAAAAAGCACAGACTCGCGACACGGTTTGTTCGAACGGGTTTCGTGTTTAATTTCAATCCAAAAAACCGTAGGCCGTACACCTACATTTCCACGTTACGGGGTAGGCGAGAGAAAAAGATCGAGCGCACTCTCCAAGACCCCGGGGAGGAACCTTCGTGCTTGTAGAAAAAGAGACAGGACAGACATTGACAGAAGTGGACAGGCATCGCTTGGTGGACCAGGACGAGGTTGCCAGTACCCCGGCACCGGCTGGTAAGTGTCAGAGATGGAGGCAGCTGGTGCAGCATTGCTCATTGACACCCCGCCGCAGCCATGGTGAGCTCCGGAGCAGTAACAGTCAATTTAACGCGGTTTGGAAACATTGCTTTTGTGGCGTGTTGCATGCAGATTTTGTTCAGGACACAGTTAGGAGAACTCTGGCTAGCCACGAAGCTTTCATTTTTTTGACGAGGGTTGTTCCCCTTAGAACACACACACACACACACACACACACACACACACACACACACACACACACACACACACACACACACACACACACACACACACACACACACACGCACAATGCGTGCACGCGCGTGGGCACGCACGCACACACATGCACACACATATGCACACACTCTCTCTCTCTCTCTCTCTCTCTCTCTCTCTCTCTCTCTCTCTCACACACACACACATTCTTTCACACACACACACACACACACACACAACACACACACACACACACACACACACACACGCACGCACGCACGCACGCACGCACGCACACACGCACACACACACACACACACACACACGCGCGCGCACACACACACACACACACACCTTTGAAGAGATCACACCAGACTAACGGACTGCGGTAGATCTGTTGACAGGTTGATAACCGATCATAAATCGACAGAAGTTTATCAAATATTCCCAAAATGCTGTCATCATGATTGACGGATTGATCGGCAGATGATCCGGTGTGATCCGAACAGTATCTGCCGATAGGTCGAAGAACTCTGATCGATGAGTGGACCGATGAGTGATCTGGTGCTTCCCAGACTGGACGAAGGTCAGTGTCAGTCTGTCAGAGCCAGGGACAGCAGGCCAGTAGAACTACCACAGCCGCCAGCTGGAGACGGAGATCTGAAAACAACCAGAAAAATATACTCTGTCTGTCTGTCTGTCTTAATCGTGATATTAGACGAAAAGGAAAAAAAAAAAAAAAAAAAAAAAAAAAAAAAAAAAAAAAAAAAAAAAAAAAAAAAAAAAGTGTATGAGTAGGAGAGTAGGACTTGAGCATGTCTAAACTGTATGGAGAGTAGGAAGAATATATATAGCTACACGATTATAATAGAAAAAAAAATTCTCAACAAAATTATAATCATCCCCCCCCCCCCCCCCCCCCCCCCCCCCCCCCCCCTCCCCTCACCCCCATCTCCTCTTCTACCCCTCCATCACTTCCGCATTAAAAAAAAAAAATAAATGATTATAGATAGTGACCAATTGGACTGTTCTCTCTAGACTTACAAAAAAGTCATAAGTCAAAGCTGGTGAATCGAATATACTGAGCGAGTTATTCTGCGATAAAACTGGAATGAATATCTTCAAGCTTTGACATGAAAGAATGTGATTAGGAGATATTTTGCATCCACAAATGCAAACTATATTTTTGACATATTTTGTTTTGAAAGCATCAAGTTCCATCTATACATTAAGGAAAGTAATTTTTTTTTAGTCGTTTTAAAGTTATCTTTTATATTTGAATATTTTAAAATGGTCTTGGTTGTTTTGATGTTTCACTTCATTTTGGAAAACATTCCAAATGTGCGACTTAGTAGTAGGCCATAATGCTCGTGCAAGAAAGAAGAGGAAAATGAAGGTATTCAGACTGAGAACCACACTTAGCGCCATGTTTAGCTGCCCTGTCTACCTTTTCGTTATAGTATAAAGAACAGTGAGATGGTTCTGTGTATACCTTTAAAATGACTCGCGTAGTTCTCTTCAATATGGCATTTAGTATAACTGGCTAGCATATTTATGTTTTCGTCTTTCTTTATATCTGTGTGGTCAAGATCAAAATAAGCTTTTTGAAGTTCCCATGTTGGTATTGGGAAAAGGATGGTCTGACAGATACTGAATCTTTATCTGTAGAAATGCCAGAGTCGGTTATAGTTTTGGTTGTGAATGTTGCTAGTGTAACTTGAGAGGATATTGATTTAGCTCTTTTAGGAAAGTCAGTATCTGACCTAACCTTTATGTCAGAGTTGATGTATGTTTTGATAGCTGAATTTTTAATTACCTTTGAAGCTTTTTTTAATAAATACTTGGAGCGCTGAAAAACACTTCTCTTGTGCATATGTTAACTTTGATCGCATTAAAGATTTACACAGTGTTACTAATGTAGATGAGTTTTGTCCCCATTTTTGATTAGAGACTATTTTTTATTAAATTTAACGTTTTCCTTGCTTTAGTTAGTAAGTTATCAATGTGTATATTCCATGTTAACTTTGAAGTAAAAAGAACTCCCAAAAAATTTTACCTGTGTTACATATTTGATAGTTGTATTTTCCAAAGTAAGACAGGCATTCTATCTGGATTTAAGCCATTGTTAAAGAGAATGATGTTTGTTTTTTTCATAAGATAGACTTAGCCCATTTAGCTTCATATATTCACCCATCTTGTCAAGCTCGCGTTGATAAATCTTTTTTATATATAATTATACTACGCTGGGTGTGTTTTTCTTTTTCAGAGTTACTTCCATCCACATGCATATATCATCCGCATATTGAACAAGCACAACCTTGTTCGATAATCTTACTTGGCAAATCATAACATTAATATGGTGAAGAGAAAGGGGAGCTAAGACTGACCCTTGAGAGGATTCCCATTGATAAGTTTCTGGATGTTGAATAAGTTTTCCCTATTCTAGTTTGTATCACCCTGTCTTGCAAAAAACATTTAATATAGGTTAATAATAAAATAATATTTCCAGACAGGCCAATGTATTTAATTTTGTTCAAGAGCTGGAAATGGCCACACTTGGTCATACGCTTTGTTTATATCAACAAAAGGGTGGCTAATATACATTTACGTCTGGCAAACTGTTTTTTTATATTAGTAGCTAATTTTTACTGAGATTTCTGTTGTTGATCTTCCTTTCGGGAAGCCAGCTTGGGTTAACTGGAATTACATCATATTTTTCGCAATAATGTACACAGCCGAGATTTATCGAACGGAATGGCATTTCTGATAGTTTACAGAAATGGGAAGTTTTACTGCGATAGGCCTATAGTTCGGGTTAATATCGTTAGTAGATTTACCGTTGTTTGTGAATAGGGACAATAATTGGTCTGTTCCAAATTCTGCGGCATTCACCACACTTCTCCAACATATTATCAAAAATATCCATGAAGAAAATCAATAAACTTGGCTTTTTCGGACAACATTCCTAACATTGATTAGATATTGCATCCTAATCTACCGATGATTTTTTTTTGGAATTTGTCGTATAAGTTTCTTATAGTTGCTGTTATTAGGGTAAGAAGCATTAAAAGATTATTGCACTTATCATGTGTTCCTTCTGTATTGGCTTCACATTTTCTTCATGCAATCCTATAATTTCTAGCTGTATCTGTCAGTCCCTCAGGGCAGCTAACATTAGCAACATGTTTACAAAGGCTTCTGCTTTTTTTCTTCAGAACGAGGACTATAGTATTATTGTTTATTTTTATGGGATACTGAGGAGATCTTATGAATCCATTTTTTCATAGCTTTTATCTCTTCCCAAACTATAGCCCCATATCTTTACAATCTCTAATTGCAAAGAATTACAAAAGTTATTCCAGTGTTGGCGTCTTACATTTGCGGAATTACATCGCGGCACTTTCCATTTCCAGACTCTTGCATTTTCTTATGATTACTTATGACCTCTTTTTGGGCACATAAAGCTTAAAATGCTTCTTTTTGCTTGGTGGTTTGCAATTTCACATTCTTTGTTTTCACCCAAACATTCCCGCTATGTTTCGGCTTGAATTTGTGCTTTTTAGCCTTGGAATAGATGTATTGCTGCTATCAAGAATGTATTTACAGAAAACGTTGATAATTGATCGTCTATATTGATCCATAGATGAAAACTCTATATCCATGTTTCTAAAGACGATCTTTAAAAAGAGACCAATCTGCACATTTCTAATTGTATTTTGGAATCATATTCTCTTCAAAATATTCATTTGTC
>JADBJO010023504.1:17500-26478 GCA_016801955.1 Conus betulinus
CCGCCGTGGCGAACTGGTTAGCGTCGCGGACTCCTGGATGGGAGGTCGTGGGTTCGATTCCCATCAGAGCCATGTGGGATTTTTCTGCCCCGACCTGCTCCTACCAAGACTATAGATTGCTACGGGCTCAGTTGGGAAGACTGGGACCACACAGTCAGGTTTCATCCACTTAATGGATACATCTCTGAGAGGGTTACTTTCACACTGCATTATCTGTATTTCTCGGGCCTGTTTGACGCCGGTTAACGTTTCCACAGCACCACAATGCCCTCCTAGTCCTTCGGATGATACTGGAAGACGAGATACAGTGTGTGACGAAAGCATACTTGAGAAAAAAAAAAAAAAAAAAAAAAAAAAACCGAAGAGCAGACCATCTTGCGTCTGTGGGCTGCATGACAGAAAAATATAACACGTGCACATTGGGTGTTGCGTTATGACGTCATCCCTGAAGACGGATTGTGGCTACCATACACGCACGCAGGCAGGCTCGCGCGCGCGCACGCACGCACGCACACACACACACACACACACACACGCACGCACGCAAAAGGCATGCCACACACACCACACACACACACACCCACACACACACACACACACACCACACATACAACACACACACACACACACACACACACACACACACACACACACACCACACATGCTCACACCAACAACACACACACACACAACACACACACACACACACACACACACACGCACGCACGCACAAACCACACACACACACACACACACACACACACACACACGCACACACACACACACACACACGCACATTCACAGACCCCCCCCCCCCCCCCTACACACACACACACACATCACCTCCCCTCCCCCCCCCCCCTCCCCACACACACATTACCATGGTACAGAGCTCAGGTCCGAGTCGTAGGTCACTACAGTGTAACTTTTCCCCGCCGGGCAGTTGAAGACCCCTGGCGCCCTCTGGGCCATGCGCAGCTCCAGTCACTTCCGCTGTCATAGGTCAGGTCAAGGTCAGGGAGCCGTCGCAGCGAGAAGCTGCGGGCACCGAAGATGACAAACTTACTCATGGAGCCCGAGGGCAGTTTCGTCCACGCCGTTGTGTTTGGTGAAGTGGAGCGAGCCTGAATGGGCACACACGCGTGAAATGCAAAGGCTTAGGATCATGTCATAAGAATTAACGGTAAAATAGACCAAGGTAGCTAGAGAATGGTTTCTAGTAAAAAGACCGATGCAGAGTATTTTTTTTTCTGTTTCTTGATTTTTATATTTCTAGTTTTTTGTATTTATTGCTTATACAAAATCTCTTATAATACAAAGAACATAAAAAAGAGATCATGTTATCATTACACACAATAGCACATTTTAGCTTCTCAATATCAATACTATATCACAAGGATATCGTTTTTTTTAAGGATCGATCAACACAACAGCAGCAACACACAGCAACAACAGCAGCAACAACAACAACAACAGCAACAATAACAACACAACAACAACAACACACACACACACAACACACACCACACACACACACACACACACACACACGCACACACACGCACGCATGCGCGCACACACACACACCCACACACACACACATACACACGCACAGACAGACAGACAGACAGACAGACAGACAGACACACACCACACACACACACACACACACACACACACACACACACACTCCTCTCACTCTCTCTTCTCTCTCTGTAACTCACTGGTCTCTAACTCTCTCTCTTCTCTCTGTACATTTTGTTTTCCTCCGACAGCCAAAGCAGGCATGGTCTTGACAGCCTTAGCACAGCACCACGATCACTAAACTCACCGATCTCTGAAGCGTTTCGAAGAGCAGAGAGCAGCTCCGGTTCCACAAAAGGTCCCACAAGATCCTCTGGAAGACAGCAACAAAGAAAGAAAAAATAAAACAACATACTTGGGGTGGGGTGGAGTACAGAGTGGGGGAGTGTGGTTGCGGCAAGGGGGGGGGGGGGAGTGAGTGGGGGAGAGGGGGAGGAAGCGGCTGTCTGCTTTTCTCTCATTGTCGTCATACTCATCAATCAGGATTCAGAAAAAAAGAAAAAAACAAAACAAGATGCAAAGCACATAAACGTACTCCCAGGACAGTGACAGACAGGGGAGACAATTTCCAGTTAGTGGAAGAAAAAATTCGACAGTGCGGTGTTAGTTTCCTCATCGGACTTATCATTCATATCCATTAGTAACGGCTATTTTGGTAAAATAAAACATCGGGCATCATCCGTGACCCATAATGAACATACCTACAAATTTCGGAAAGATCGGCCCAGAAGTTTTGTCTGGAGCGAGTGGAACACATTTTGACCACGGACGGACAGACAGACAGATAGACACACACACACAGACACACAGACAGCATTTCTTCGTTCCCATTGTAAAGTACTCCCTGTTCTATAAGAACTGGGAGTACAAAAAAGGATTAAATTTCATCTCCTGCCCTCATGGTGACCTCAGTTTTGATTTCCTCTCCACGTCAGTCTGTGTCTGTGGACTTGTATTCTTCTTTTTCTTTTTTTTTTTTTTGCCAACGCCTTGGTCTGCACGGTCAGTCCGGTCCTTGTCATATATATTGCCGTGTTCTGCAGCTCTTGTAGAGTGTCGGTGGACCTGTATTCTTCTTCTTCTTCCTTGGCAACCCCATGGTCTACACGGTCAGTCCGGTCCTTGTGATGTACATTGCCGTGTTCTGCAGCTCTTGTAGAGTGCTGGTGGACTTGTATTGAGGTCAACGGTTTCGGCCAGATCTTGGGCACTGTCGCTGGATGGATATGGTGGTGCTGTCCAAGGGGGTGGGTTGGTGGGGGGTGGGGGGTGGGTGGGTGTTCACTCACACTGGCTCTGCGACTAACAAGCTATTACTGTCGTCAGTACGGAGCTTAGTAGGTGGTGTCCCGCATATGTTGGATCAGAACAGGGATCCACTGAACACCGGCGAAATGAGTCTGCCAACAGTGCGGTGTCTCCTCCGGTGGGTTGCCTCTCGACGACTTGACATTGACTGTGTCCCTGTGGATTGCCCGTACCGGGCCAGGCTGTGGCTGCGACTGTGGGTGAGGGGAGTTGGGATGAGCAGCATGGGTGCAACGCCACTGAGGTGGCACAGACAGGGGGAAAAAAGAAAGAAAAAAATAAGATAAAGAAGACAAAAGGACAAAAACAAAACGAAGAAACAATAAAGAAACATGTACGCCTGGAGAGAGGTGGGATGGGAGGTGTCTCCTCTTCTCTCATCAGTGGGTCTCATTTCCACACCGCTCATTTGCCCTTGCCATGCACAGCTGTATCCAGGTCGTCTGTCGCAGCCTCAACACAGACAGTCCATGCAGAACAAACAGTGTCAGGCTGTCATGGGGGCAACCCACCAGAGGAGCTACTGCACTGCTGTTGGGTCTTTTTCAGTAACTTCACCCCCCCCCCCCCCCCCCCCCCCCCCCCTTGCTAAAGTGGTCTTCATTAGGAAGTAAACTTACCTACGTACAAAGACAATTATTTCACGCGAAGGAGTCTCAGCTGGATAGCAAGTTCACTAGGAATGGACAAAGAAAACAATTTTTCAGAGAAAATATTTCAGGTGGAAATTACGTTTAGGATGCGTAGATAAAGAACATTATTTCGAGAAAAAGATGAGTTTTCGTTAAGATGTGAATGAATCATGTGCATACAAAGATCAATATTTCAAGAAAAAGTTGTTGGTGATTTTTTGTGTGTCTGTCTAGCATCATCTGGCGACGAAAAGACATCAAATAAACCACTGAACTGGACTGACCTGATTAAAAAAGTTTTTTTTTTATTTTTTTTTTTTTATTGTAGTACAAATTAAAAAAAGAAAAGAAATTCAGAAGGAATCTTGACTGGAAAGCCAATTAATTGTGCATAGACAAAGAGAACCCTCTCCTCCCACTCTCCCCCCCCCCCCCCCCCTCCCCTCCTCCTCCATTCGGAAAAAGTCAGGAGGGAGCGAAAGTTGAGAGGAAGAATGTTCGTTCAAGAGGTGGAGGAAGGGAATCTTCCTAGGATCTAGATCTTCACGGAGAGGCCTCGGTGTACACATACAGTGAAGTCAGGCCAGGTGACCAGGTCCTCACTACATACAGTGAAGTCAGGCCAGGTGACCAGGTCATTACTACATACCAGGTCCTCACTACATCCAGTGAAGTCAGGCCAGGTGACCAGGTCCTCACTACATCCAGTGAAGTCAGGCCAGGTGACCAGGTCCTCACTACATACAGTGAAGTCAAGCCAGGTGACCAGGTCATCACTACATACCAGATCCTCACTACATCCAGTGAAGTCAGGCCAGGCGCACCAGGTCATCACTACATACAGTGAAGTCAGGCCAGGTGACCAGGTCATCACTACATACCAGATCCTCACTACATCCAGTGAAGTCAGGCCAGGTGACCAGGTCCTCACTACATCCAGTGAAGTCAGGCCAGGTGACCAGGTCCTCACTACATCCAGTGAAGTCAAGCCAGGTGACCAGGTCATCACTACATACCAGATCCTCACTACATCCAGTGAAGTCAGGCCAGGTGACCAGGTCATCACTACATACCAGATCCTCACTACATCCAGTGAAGTCAGGCCAGGTGACCAGGTCATCATCTCACATACCAGGTCCTCACTACATACAGTGAAGTCAGGCCAGGTGACCAGGTCATCACTACATACAATGAAGTCAGGCAATGTGACCAGGTCATTACTACATACAATGAAGTCAGACCAGGTGACAGGGTCATTGCTACATACCAGGTCCTCACTACATCAAGTGAAGTCAGGCCAGATGACCAGGTCCTTACTTTCAATCAGCTCCATCCCGGTGATGTCTTCTTTCAGGTTGATGATGTGAGAGTAGTCTCTCTTGCGCCCGTGTTGGCCGTGAGGAGGTAGGTGGCTCCGCTGTGCCTCAGAAGGCAAATGGCGCCAGGCTGGTACATGGAGTAGATTGGACGTCGCTGGAAGCGGACTGCGCGGCAAGAGAAAGGAACAACAAAACAGTACTATAGAGATGTAGCACACACACACACACACACACACACACACACACACACACACGCACGCACGCACACACACACACACACACGCACGCACGCACGCACGCACCACGCACACACACACACACACACACACACACACGCACGCACTTACTGAGAGATGAGGTTTGCTTAGTGAACGATTTTTCACAATTTTTGTTTTATGGAATGTTTGAGTGTGACTGCTTCGTTGCCAGTGGAATACACTCCCCAGAGGAAGGCCCAAAGGCCGAATATCGGGACACCACAGCTTACTTGTTGTTTTGTGTTTTCCAAGTTGTCCTGATCTACACACACACACACACACACACACACACACACACACACACACCGGAAAGAGCATAGTCACCACACAGTAGTATCAACAGCACGGTCTGTGGAGGAATGAACAAGGATTCACAAGGCAGCCATGTTCAGGTACACAAGCATGATTAAATTTATATTCAACATCCTCTTTCATGCAACATTGATTTTACGTCAGAGAGCAACAGGTAATAATGTTGATGTCGAGGGCGCACAGAGAGGCGCGATGGAGATAGAGAGAGAGAAAGGGGGCGCAGATACACACACAAAACACAGAGAGACGAGAGAGAGAGAGAGAGAGATGACGAGATGAGAGAGAGTAGAGGAGAGAGAAAGAGGGAGGAGAGAAAGAAAAGGGGGAGCACACACACACCAACACACACACACACACACACACCCACACAAACACACCCACACAGAGAGAGAGAGAGAGAGAGGAGAGAGAGAGAGAGAGAGAGAGAGAGAGAGAGAGAGTCGGTTCACGTCTACCTCCGTCCTTGTCGCTCAGGTAAACGGGAAGGTCGACCCAGTCCTTCAAACCAAAGGGCACCACTCGTGTCAGTTGTTGGAGGCTAGGTCAATGACAGCCACTGCATTGTTCAACTGACCAACATGGTGAGTAGGTCCGAGTCCAGAGTTATACAGTTTAGGCCCCCAAAACGCCTACATATTCTCTATTACACTCAAAGTGCGCATGGCGTTTGCCGTCAGATCAGCCAGTACTTTGCAAAAAAGCATATTCATCACGCAGTCCAGCTCTTGACTCATATACCAAGCTGACTCTGAGGCAGGTCTCATGTCTGTTCCTTTTTTTTCTACGCAAGCACGATCCACATGACCCTTCATTCCCTTGTCATCTGCCAGACTTGGTCACTCCCAAAACCCTAGTGCCCTACCAAATGGCGTAGCAACACAAGGAGTCCACATGTCATGCATCAATCTGCTATTTTTTCCCCCTGACATTTGGCATTGAAAACTAATTTACTGATCCCCACATTCGGGGATAAAAATCATCCTTTCACATTTAAAAAAAAAAAATAATAAAAAAAAAGCGTTTGTCACAGATCCAGAGCGATTTCATCTGTTCAAACATTGTTCTCACAACTTGACATTTGCTGCAACCCCGAAAAACTCTCACCCGTGTAAGACAGTCAACGACAGGACAAAAACAAGCAAACGAAGAGAACGAATTTATAAATGTATATATAACAAGGATTTACCGTTACTTCAAGTTTTTATTTGTTGTGTATTGAAAGTAAGTATGAAATCGAAAAGTATGCTACGTGTATTCACATGTCACTCACAAAGTTTCTTACACAGTGGCTCCCATATTCTTATTTATTGGATGAATACATAATTTTTCAAGGCTTCCAAACGATATGGCAACGGCCAGTTGTTTTGTTTTCTTGTTTGAGTAATTCATTTGCTTATTGTCGGTCATTTTGTTTTTATGTATCTTTTTTTTCTCCCTGTGTGTTTGTCCTTTGTGGTTTGTACTATCTTTATATGTCTTTGATTTGACAGAGAAACACATATATAAAGCTCATTAATGGATAATGACGATGAGGATGATTACGATCATTATGATGATGATCATGATGATCATGTTTTTGTTGTTGTTATTATTGTCGTATGCGTTTTGTAGTCTTTATTTGTAATTTTTTTGTTTTGAAATAAAAATGATGATGTAAAAAAAAAAACCAACAAAGAACAAACTCAGCAGCTGAGCGACTGATTGTCTGACAAGAAGACCACCTTCGAAAAAAAATAATAAAAATTAATCACCAGCTACCCATAAGTAAAATGATTTCCTATCTAAATCAGCAAGTACACTGCACAGATAGGCTGACTACAGAAAATTGTCAATCAAACAAAGACACACACCTAAATAGATAAAAAATACAGACAAATGCACGTTCGTAATCCTAAGACCACACACACACACACACACACACACACACACACACACACACACACGCACACACACACACTCACGCACGCACGCACGCACACACACACACTGTCCCGACTAACTTGCAGAGTGAGTAGGCTTGCTTGGTGACGTCATCGATGATGACGTCACTTGGGTCCAGGGTCCCGGGACAGACGACCTCCTCGCTCTTTCATGGGGAAGTGAACACCGCTCTCCACCAGCTGGTCCATTCTGTAACTCGGGTGATGTCACAGAATCAGGGAGGCGAACGGACATGTTGACTCCTCTCCTTGGTTACACGCCACAATTAGAAATTTTGCACTAAAACACTATATAATCCATATACGCGGTTTGAGGGCCTACCATAAATTTGAGCCAGCATTTAATGTTGAACTGATAATTGACCAAAAAGAACAACTCGCCACACAATTACTTCTCGTGATGGGGGCGCGGGTTCGAATATCGCCCGGGCCGATTCGGTGCAGGGGGATTTTTTCCTCGGAGTTAACCTTGGTTTCTGACTCCATTCCCATACAGTCCTTCGAATGAGACTATAAACCGAGGTTACCCGTGTGAACGCACACATAGCATCTTGCACACACATCAAATCCCATCACCAACTTTCGGAAGAGAAGGCCAGTTTGGCCGTTGGTATGGATGAACGTTACAACATAGCGTGCACCCAGCGTGAGAAAAGAGAAAGAATGAAGGAAATTGGGAAATGAGTGAATAATATTGACCGGATCACACGGGAAACGACTGAACGATGTGCCGGCAAGCAGCTCTTCAGTCGGCACTACCCGATAGGCAGCCCGTTGTGTAAACGAGAGTGTTTGTTATATTATATGTAAAGCACTTAGAGCCCTAATCTTTAGAGAATAGGCGCTATGTAAGTTATTATTATTATTATTATTATATTATTATTAGGGGGATTTTCACAGATGAAGTCACAATCAATCTTCAAATACACGACCTCCACCTTGGGTTGACGCCACATTTCAGGACCTTTGCGCTCACCGTACCCTATCTGTGCGACAGCTAGCTTGAAGCGCCAAATAGTCGCCCATTCCTTGGGTTTTAATCTGTCTGCTTGGAACCACCTGGCTTGTACCTTGATGGCCATATGAAGAAAAAAAAAATGAGGAAAATCAATTTTCAGACAAAATGAACGTTCTGAAAACAGCCTAACTGGCCAGTGTATAAACACTCGACTCCTTAAGCATGGCCTTGGCGCATCAATTTTTGGTGTGTGGCCTCTACGTTAACCCCCAAACAGCAACCCCCGCCCCCCCCCCCCCCCCCCCCAACAACACACATTCCACCCCCTAGTTTCTCAAACGACTGATTCCTACAGGGAACGCTTCAGTAGCTCAAGTTGTTTTTCGTTTTTTGTTTGTTTTGTTTGTTTGTGTTTGTGTTGGTTTTGCTTTGTTTTCTTTTTTGCTTTTTGTTTTTCAGTGAACAAGGCTAGTTCCCAAGGATGCCTTCACGTCATTAGAATTGTTTCCCTGGTGACGTTTAAGGGGGTGAGAGAGTGTAGTAAAGCTACAACCATGTAGTGACATATTACAGAAAGTCATATAGCATCACAGCGACCGATTCGTCGACACTTGGCCAGGGTTTCCGTATGAATGATAACGGATCATCGTTGCAATTTGTTGTTCTAT
>JADBJO010023505.1:0-7500 GCA_016801955.1 Conus betulinus
AATAGATTTCTCAAAAGTTACATTGAGAACCCTTGATTTGATGCCAAACAAGACGATTTCTTCTGATACTGGAATCGCCTCGTCCACTGTATACACTTCTTGGCAATGATACTGTTTTCAATTTCATCTAAAGGTCTTGAAGATGTAAGAATACAATAACACAAAGAAACTAAATGCAACTGAAAAAAAAAAGAAAAAAAAAAAAAACAGTGTGCAAGATGATCTGAAGTTCTATCATCAGAAGAAGTAGTAACTGCATAATTGACTGCATCACTTTCCACAGTGGCACAGAGTTCAGGACCCAACAGACACACACGCCCACAGACACAATATCTGTATCCAAATAGAGAGGTGCTTGTCTGAAAGACGGGAATGAAAAACATCACTCAAAGTTAAACAACCTGAGAACGGGGCGAAGTCACTTTGATCGACACCCCCCCCCCCCCCCCCTTCCTTCCCCCCCCCACACCACCACCACCACACCCCCACCACCACCTTCCCCACCCACTCTGTGGACAGGTATAGACAGAAAAAAAGACAGACAGGCAGAAAGAGAGAACGAACGAACAAAGAGAAAGAATGGGAGGAAGAAAAAAAAAAAGAAAGAAAGAACGAAAGAACAAACGAACGAAAAAAAAGAAAGAAAAGAAAGAAAGAATAACGAACAGAAAAAGAAATAAAGAAAGAAAGAAAGAAATAAGGAAAGAAAGAAAGAAAGAAAGAAAGAAAAGAAGGAAGAGAAAGAAAAAAAGTGAAAAAGAAGGAAAAGACAAGAAAGGCAGAAAGATATCAAGGAGGAGAGAAAAGAGACAGAAGAAAAGGAAAGAAAAAGGAGGGGGAAAAAATGGGGGGATGGGGAAGCTGGAGGATGTATATAAAAGAAAAAAGAAGGAAAAGAGAAAAAAAAATAAGAATGTGCGTCTACAAAAGGAGGCTGGCATGAGGGTGGGGGTGAAGATGTCAACAGGAAAGGAGAGGAGGAGATGATGACATAAGTCAGAAAACTGGGTTTTATAAAAAATGGAGACGGGCTACGAGAAGCCCCACAGAGGAACAAAGTCAGACAGAGAGAAAAAAAGAATGGAGAAAAAGAAAGAAGATGCAAGGTGATGAAAAAAACAAGAATTGAAAAGGGAAAGGAAGGAAGGAAACGAGGTTGCAGAGAAAGACACCCAGACAGAAGAAGGAAGCCAAGGGAGAGGAGACATGACCACGGGACACGTCGTCAATGACTGGCATGATGATGACGCCAATCTGGGAGATGGAGGAGAAAATCAAGAGAGACGAAGACAAAAAAAAGGGAGAAAAAAAAACCCCCACAACAAACAAACAAACAAAAAAAAATAAATACCAAGAGCAGAACAAACAAGCCACCCGATACCCTGTGTGAGGGATGACAGATTTCTGAGCATCTCTTTTGGAATGACTGCCGCACTCACTGTCAGAGAGCGGATCAGGACATCCATCTTCTGAAGACCGTCCTCAATGCCAAGGATTTTCATATGACCACCCACCTTCACTTTTTTTTCTCTCTCTCCCCGTCGTGACTTGGTGTCATTAGGACGTTTCTCCCCACCCACACCCCCACCCCCGTTCCCGCCTTATCCCCATCCATTCTCACACTCCCAGCACCTCAGCCACTCGAGCCATGCGAGGTGTTCCACAGTGGAAATCCTTTTCAGTGTGTACTGTTGGTTGGTAGCAGTTTTCCCCCCCCCCCCCCCCCCCCCCCCCCCCCCCCCCCCCCCCACCCCCCCCCCCCCCCCCCCCCCCCCCCCCTGCATGTGGCGACATTGTAAAAGACGTTTTTTCAAACGATTTCCCAGTGTGACAACACTTACAGCCGCCATTCACAATGCAGAAGATAGTGATTTAGTTTGGACTGGTATGATTCAATTACAATAACAAATAAAGCACCCCCCCCCCCCCCCTTCCCCCGCACCTCAGGAAAACATTAAAGTGAAAAAAAATCCAATTACACAATATGTAAAAAACTATAGAGAGAGCGTCCAATGGCCACTATCCTTGGAATTTATTGTTTCATTGTTATTTAGTCCCTTGCGGATTCATTCCAAGAACTGGCCCTCAGCACTTGTGTCTTAAGAGGTTATCTTTTTATATTTTCTACTTTTCACAAAGAAAATGTAGCTTGTTTTGCTCTTTCATGATTTTCTTTTGCTTCTTAGGTGGCACCTTTAGTTAGTTTTTTGAAAACTCAACAAACATACTATGGTATTGCACACCAGCCTTTTTCTGGTATAGCATTCTTCTTAAAACCGAAAAGGCAGAGGAGTCAAATTACCACTTTCCGCGGTCACTGAGGAGAAACAATCAGGTTTCGAAATACCGGTATCTGACCAGGAGTTATATGTTAGTGAGCTTCCTCCCCATTGGAGATGGTGTCCCGCTTTGGAGACTATAAGCTTGCTGAAGGTTCATTTTGAGAAGCATTTATTTATTCCCCATTCACCCACTCAAGCACATACTGTCAGTTAGGCAGAATCATCTACCACTGCAGATAAGAAGGCTTATCACCCCCCTATTTCTATAAAAGCAATGGACGATCCTTCATCACATGTTTCAAGTGATGGGAGGTTATCACTCAAAACAAGCGACTGTATTTTGACATGAATGAATTCAGATATCGACAGGGAATTAGGATGAGGAGTGGGCAATATCAAAGGTGGGGTGGGGGTGGAGGCGCGCACAGAAGAAAGAAAAGAGCTGGAGGATATCACATGACAGGCGGCAGTTTGCCTCTTTGATTCACATGTACGAGTACACGCCATGGAATGATGGAGGGCACAGGGTGTGAATGGTACGAGAGCGGAAAGGGAGAGAAGCATGTAGACTCAAGTTCTGCAACCATTTCGACTGTGGGATAATTCGTATCAAACTGGGGGGGGGGGGGGGGGGGGGGGATCTCACATTCGTATCCAGAAAGTACAAACAACAGGAAATGTCTGTGATTTCTGTTGTTGTAAAACCAGTCTCATTAGAACAGTACTGATTGTCAGTGACTTATGTGAGAACTGTTACAGAACTTTGGCGGCGGAGGATAGTGAAGTTGTGTGGTATGACTATTTCTTGTTATATCTTTGGTGGCAGAGGATATTGAAGTTGTGTGATGTGGATACCTATTGTTATATCCTTGCGGCAGAGGATCTTGAAGTTGTGTGATGTGGATACCTATTGTTATGTCCTTGGCGGCAGAGGATCTTGAAGTTGTGTGATGTGGATACCTATTGTTATATCCTTGGCGGCAGAGGATCTTGAAGTTGTGTGATGTGGATACCTATTGTTATATCCTTGGCGGCAGAGGATCTTGAAGTTGTGTGATGTGGATACCTATTGTTATATCCTTGGCGGCAGAGGATATTGAAGTTGTGTGATGTGGATACCTATCGTTATGTCCTTGAACCGTCCACACCACCCACAGCAAACCCCTCCCCTTTCTCCATCCACTCTGTATCTCCCCTCCCACCCCCCACCCCCCCACCCCACCCCCTTTCCATGTCTTCATTGTGCCTGGTTTCCTCTTCCTCGCTGCAGGCAATAGGAGCTAAGTTCCAAGGATTTGTACTTCACCATCTCCGCTGCAGGAACGGTGGACAGAGGGAGGGAGGGGAGGGAGGGAGGGAGGGAGGGGGCTGGGGAAGGAGAGGTGAGGGGGGCTGGGGTTCTTCTTCTTCCTCGTTCCCCTCCCGTTAGATGAGCAGCCCGGTGTCCTCGATGAAGGCTGCCGTCCACCGCAGTTCCTCCAGGGTGCCGTACAGCTTGGCTTCCACTGCTGTCGGTGTTGGCCAGGACTTCCTTCTGGATGCTGCATGCGTCAGACAGTCTTGAAGGATGTGGTCGGTTGTCATCGGTCCCTCTCTACAACGGCACTCTCCACTACGAAGGACGTGAGGGGGGAGAATGGGGGAGAGGGTGGGAAGGGGGGAAAGGTTAAGGGAAATAGAGACTAAGGGGAGGGGGGGGGAGGGGATGGGAGGCAAGGGAGAGGGGGTACTTGGGAAGGGGAAGGGGGGAGGAGGAGAGCAGAGACAGGGGCGGGGGGGGGGGGGGGGGGGGGTAGTGGGAGGGAAGGACTGAAGGGGCTGGGAAAGGGGCGGGTGGTGGTGGTAGGTGACCACTACTGAGAAAAGGGGGGGGGGGGTGTTACTTAAGAGTAAAACAAAACTGAGCTTTTTTTTTTCTGAAGTAAGAGAGGCGCATGTGTGTGTGTGTGTCTGTCCCATCAGGGCAAATGAGGTCACTGTGCTAACAGTCACTGACAAGAGGCAGGTCAATAGCCGTGTTGCCCGTGCATTCTCTGACATAGGACAGACTGTGGGCTGTCCTGTCCAAATGTACCGTGCATAGCAGCAATTAGTTGGGAGCCAAAAGAACCTGGTAGTTGTCGGTATAAACAAGGTATTTGTGCTGGGGGGGGGGGGGGGAGGGAGGCGGATGATGGGGATGGGTAGGCGGACATGCGTGATGTTTTCGCACTGAAGTTGTTCCTTGTGCCTCTCTCTCTCTCTCTCTCTCTCTCTCTCTCTCTCTCTCTCTCTCTCTCTCTCTCTCTCTCTCTCTCTCGGTGGACACTTGCCACAAAAAAGGCACATTGCCACCGTGAATGTGCCTGTCACAGAAGACTGGCAGTGTGAGGTCAACCACAGCACCATCCCTTCCTGGTTGTCCACGCCACGCTGTCAGTGTTATGGACGTACAGTGTCTATGAACAGTGAATGAACACTCTGCATGAACAGTGAATGAACACTCCGTATGAACAGTGAATGAACACTCCGTATGAACAGTGAATGAACACACACTGAACACTCTCTGTGTACAGTGAATAAACAGTTTGTGTGAACAGTGGATGAACACTTTATGTAAAGTTAATGAACACTCTGTGTGTACCGTATACTGAACAATATGCATGTATAGTGTCTGTACACTCTATATACAGTGAACGAACACTCTCTATGTACAGTATCTGAATTTTCTACGTACAGTGTCTGAACACTTTCTATGTACAGTGTCCGAACACTCTTTATGTCAGTGTCTGAACACTCTCTATGTACAGTGTCTGAACACTCTCTATGTACAGTGTCTGAACACTCTCTATGTACAGTGTCTGAACACTCTGTATGTACAGTGTCCGAACACCCTCTATGTACAGTGTCTGAACACTCTCTGTACAGTGTCTGAACACTCTCTCTGTACAGTGTCTCTGAACACTCTCTGTACAGTGTCTGAACACTTTCTATGTACAGTGTCTGAACACTCTCTATGTACAGTGTCTGAACACTCTCTATGTACAGTGTCTGAACACTCTCTATGTACAGTGTCTGAACACTCTCTATGTACAGTGTCTGAACACTCTCTGTACAGTGTCTGAACATTCTCTATGTGCAGTGTCTAAAACCCTCTCTGTACAGTGTCTGAACACTCTCTGTACAGTGTCTGAACACTCTCTATGTACAGTGTCTGAACACTCTATGTACAGTATCTGAACACTCTATGTACAGTGTCTGAACACTCTCTCTGTACAGTGTCTGAAACACTCTCTATGTACAGTGTCTGAATACTCTCTGTACAGTGTCTGAACACTCTCTGTACAGTGTCTGAACACTCTCTCTGTACAGTGTCTGAACACTTTCTATGTACAGTGTCCGAACACCCTCTATGTACAGTGTCTGAACACTCTCTATGTACAGTGTCTGAACACCCTCTATGCACAGTGTCTGAACACTCTCCAGGCCAGAGGAGAGGCTGAAAACCAGCACCTGGCAAACTGGAACTCTTTGTCGACGAGGATGGAAAAAAAAAAAAAAAAAGTCAGCTGCAGTTCCAAAATCCTTTTGCTGGCAGCCAAGCGAGGCAACGACTCTACAGAAGAAGAAGACAGGCATGAAGAAGCGACAGGCGCGGTGGGAACGAAAAGAGCGTTGTTATGTATGGGCCATGGCACTTTCCGAAGTGGGTAGAGTGTAGCAAGAACTCTTTAAGTATTGTTACACGTCCAAACAAGGCGTTGACAGATGAGGACAGAAATACACGCTCTTTAAATGGTGACCCTTTTCAAAGATTTGCACAAACATGTGTAAATCATTCTTGATACCCCTTCCTCTTAATTTGCCTTACGCAGAACAACTCGAACTAGGCAAGGGCTCTTTATCGTAAATCTATCATTCATTTGCCGATCGATATTCGGAAAAGATCATTGCTAAAAACTCTCACAAACGGATGTTTCTCATTGCTGTCCATGTGTCTATGCTGTTCAACCTTCCTGGAGGAACTAGAAACAGTCACGTACGCAAAAAATGTTCATCAGTTGTGAACTCATCAGTTGTAACCCAGGAAGAAAGTCAGACGAAGCGTGCATGCCAGTGTTTATGTTAGCTGGTGATTAGTCTCTGAGACAGTTGTCTACAAAAAGCATTGACACTGTTGGGACCTTGGTTTACATTCACTAACCCCCCAACACGATTGAATAAAAAAAATAAATCCTTGAATTTTTCAAAATGAGATTATATTCCCTGTAGCATGTTATAGCCTTTGTGTGTGCAGTCGTTGACCATCCGTCCATTCACAAACAAGCAAACAAACAACAAACCGCACAGAGCATTGAATGCACTGCGTGTACGAATGTCTATAAATAGGATACCAGTTCTCTTTACTGTCCCCAAATCCACTACGTATCTCTCAACCAACGTTGACCATTTTCCGGTCAATAAATAAATGTATTTGTTTTACACAAAGAAGCGTTTCTTACATAGCACTGTCGCACAAATGGGTTTGAGCCAGTGGGCATCAAAGACATTTCAGATGTCCTAGACTGCTAAGGAATCGACATTCCATCTTTCTTTTTTTTTTTTCTGTGGCAGTCACGGGGATCTGCTAACTGACAGACAGACACGAACAGAAAGATTCATAACGATCGTATTTTCACAAAACAGCAGCACGTTGAATGTACTACATGTTAACGTGTGTTTTTTTTTTTATTGTGTCATCACCATCATCACTATCATCATCACATTATTATTATTATTATTATTATTATTATTATTATATTATTATCATCATCATCATCATCATCATCATCATCATCATCATCATCATCATCATCTTCTTCTTCTTCTTCTTCTTCTCTTCTTCTTATTATTATTATTATTATTATTATTATTATTATTATATCATTATTATCACTATCATTATTGTTATTATTATTATCATCATCATCATCATCATCATCATCATCATCATTCATCATCATCATCATCATCATCATCATTCTTCTTCTTCTTCTTCTCCTTCTTTTCTTCTTCTTCTTTCTTCTTCTTCTTCTTCTCTTCTTCTCTTCTTCTTCTTCTTTCTTCTTCTTCTTCTTCTTCTCATGATGATGATGATGATGATGATGATGATGATGATGATGATGATGATGATGATTAATATTATCATTATGATTATTGTTGTTGTTGTTACTATTATCATTATCATCATTATTATATT
>JADBJO010023505.1:10000-15000 GCA_016801955.1 Conus betulinus
ATGATGATCGACGTGATAATGATGCAAATATGACGATAGAGAAGTGGCGAATGTATCTCAGATTGAGAAAACAATCAAAAAGATGGAGAAAAATTTGATGAGCATAGGAAAAACAAAGTAAACCCGACGCCATGTCTACGGCATAGCAGATTGAAGAACTCTGCTGGAATGACTAGATTAATAACAAGATCTCTGCTGGAATGACTAAACCAACAACAAGAACTCTGCTGGAATGACTAAACCAACAACAAGAACTCTGCTGGAATGACTAAACCACAACAACAAGATCTCTGCTGGAATGACTAAACCAACAACAAGATCTCTGCTGGAATGACTAAACCAACAACAAGATCTCTGCTGGAATGACTAAACCAACAGCAAGATCTGTACTGGAATGACTAAACTAACAGCAAGATCTGTACTGGAATGACTAAACTAACAGCAAGATCTCTACTTGGATGACTAAACCAACAGCAAGATCTCTACTGGATGACTAAACTAACAGCAAGATCTCTGCTGGGATGACAAAACTAACAACAAGATCTCTGCTGGAATGACTAAACTAACAGCAAGATCTCTACTAGGATGACTAAACTAACAACAAGAACTCTACTGGGTTAACTAAACAGCAAGATCTCTGCTGGAATGACTAAACAAACAGCAAGATCTCCACTGGAATGACTGAACTAACAGCAAGATCTCTGCTGGAATGACTAAACAAACAGCAAGATCTCACTGGAATGACTGAACTAACAGCAAGATCTCTGCTGGAATGACTAAACAAACAGCAAGATCTCCACTGGAATGACTGAACTAACAGCAAGATCTCTGCTGGAATGACTAAACTAACAAATGACTAAACTAACAGCAAGATCTCCGCTGGAATGACTCAACTAGCAGCACGGCGGCATATCACCATATCCATCGTGTGAACACCGCCCTGGAAGCCAGTCACGCACAAAAACCACCGACCTTCACCCTTTCACCTCACGACTGGGTGTCGCTCTGACCCCCTCCTCCCCCTTCCTCCCCACCACCCCTCTTCCCATCCACGTGTCCCTCCTTTCCTTTCCCTCCTAACAACCTGACACCTCGCTCACTCTCGCTGTTCCAGACAGTGGAT
Organism: Conus betulinus; assembly: GCA_016801955.1. NCBI lineage: Eukaryota > Metazoa > Mollusca > Gastropoda > Neogastropoda > Conidae > Conus > Conus betulinus. The sequence continues at coordinate 11,124 of JADBJO010023505.1, forward strand.
CCTTGTTGGGATGTGCTCTGGTTGATATCTCTGTGCAGACCTTCTGGTCCCTGCAGGCAAGTCTTTACAGGAAAGGCGTTCCCTGATCTAAGGGGAGGGTTACGAGGATGTGGTGAGGTTTTGTGTTTCCTTCATCTGGCTTATTGTAAGGAATGCATGGGTTTTCTTTCCTAGGTTCTATGTGAACATGTATATAAGACTCTGGATACAAATGAGAGAGAGAGAGAGAGAGAGAGAGAGAGAGAGAGAGTGTGTGTGTGTGTGTGTGTGTGTGTGTGTGTGTGTGTGTGTGTGTGCGTGTGTGTGTGTGTGTGTGTGTGTTCCTGGCATTCTTGCGGTAAACTGGGGGAAATAATGGGACTGAAAGGCAAGGATTTCAGTTCAAACGTCATGTTTGTACTCATATTAGGGTGGATAGTCTATACCCCACACCACAGCTCACAGCAACAACAGTGTACTGACTCTCCTTCCCTCCCTCTACACACACACACACACACACACACACACACACACACACCGTGGAAAACCAGACTCTGAGTGCAAGACACCTGGGGGAAGGAGATACAAGAAACATTGGGAAGGAGCAATGGGGCTAGGGACATCAACAGCAAGAGGAGAGGCAATGATGCGGAACTACATAAAGTAAGAACAGGGGAGCAGAACGAGGGGAAAAAAGCATATAAAAAATATCAAGAACAGGAAGAACAAGCCGGTAATCCATGTCTAAGGCATGGCAGTCTGTAAAACACCTCTGCTGGCATGACTCAAGTTCTGCCTTGAAAGAAAAGAAATCTCTCCAGACAAGGCCAAAAGAAAATGCATTCTCCTGTAGAGTCTGCGAGAACAATCATTATACATCGCAGATCAGTTCAACCAAAACGAAAACGAAATAGGGCGGGGGGGGGGGGGGGGGGGGGGGGAGGGGGGGGAGAGGGGGGAGCCAAGGGAAGGGGTGGTGGTGGGGAGATCAGGGAAGGGAAGGAGGCTGGGGTGGGGGGGTGGGGGTAAGAGGTGGTTTGGGGGAAGGGAAAGATGAGAAGGGAAAGGGCGTGGCATCCACGCGTGTGATAACTGCAGCGCAGACTGTCGACAAGCAGAAAGCATGCACAACCTCTGACCAAACCATGTGGATGTCGCCACCAACTGAACGCCCACCTTTTCTTCTTTCATTGGAGGACAGGGGGGACATTGAGGGAAAATAAATAAGGGTGGGGTTTTTCGGAAATCCCGTGAGTCTTTACCCCCCACCCCCACCCCCACCCCCCGCCGACTCCCACCTCCTCTCACCACTCTCACCTTGTTGTTGCCATTCCAGCCAACCCTGTCACAAAGCTTGTGAAGTACATCGTAACACAAGAGGAAACTCTGCAGTCAGAAAGTCATCACCGTAACACAACAGGAATCTCTGCAGTCAGAAAGTCATCACCGTAACACAACAGGAATCTCTGCAGTCATAAAGTCATGGTAACACAACAGGAATCTCTGCAGTCAGAAAGCCATGGTAACACAACGGAATCTCTGCAGTCAGAAAGCCATGGTAACACAACAGGAATCTCTGCAGTCAGAAAGCCATGGTAACACAACAGGAATCTCTGCAGTCAGAAAGCCATGGTAACACAACAGGAATCTCTGCAGTCAGAAAGCCATGGTAACACAACAGGAATCTCTGCAGTCAGAAAGCCATGGTAACACAACAGGAAGCTCTGCAGTCAGAAAAGCCATGGTAACACAACAACAATCTCTGCAGTCAGAAAGCCATGGTAATACAACAAGAATCTCTGCAGTCAGAAAGTCATCACCGTAACACGACAGGAATCTCTGCAGTCAGATAGTCATGGTAACACGACAGGAATATCTGCAGTCAGAAAGTCATGGTAACACAACAGGAATCTCTGCAGTCAGAAAGCCATGGTAACACAACAGGAATCTCTGCAGTCAGAAAGCCATGGTAACACAACAGGAATCTCTGCAGTCAGAAAGCCATGGTAACACAACAGGAATCTCTGCAGTCAGAAAGCCATGGTAACACAACAACAGGAATCTCTGCAGTCAGAAAGCCATGGTAACACAACAACAGGAATCTGTGCAGTCAGAAAGTCATGGTAACACAACAGGAATCTCTGCAGTCAGAAAGCCATGGTAACACAACAGGAAACTCTGCAGTCAGAAAGCCATGGTAACACAACAGGAATCTCTGCAGTCAGAAAGCCATGGTAACACAACAACAGGAATCTGTGCAGTCAGAAAGTCATGGTAACACAACAGGAATCTCTGCAGTCAGAAAGCCATGGTAACACAACAGTAATCTCTGCAGTCAGAAAGCCATGGTAACACAACAGGAATCTCTGCAGTCAGAAAGTCATCACCGTAACACAACAACAGGAATCTCTGCAGTCAGAAAGTCATGGTAACACAACAGGAATCTCTGCAGTCAGAAAGCCATGGTAACACAAGAGGAATCTCTGCAGTCAGAAAGCCATGGTAACACAAGAGGAATCTCTGCAGTCAGAAAGCCATGGTAACACAACAGGAATCTCTGCAGTCAGAAAGCCATGGTAACACAACAGGAATCTCTGCAGTCAGAAAGCCATGGTAACACAACAGGAATCTCTGCAGTCAGAAAGCCATGGTAACACAACAGGGAATCTCTGCAGTCAGAAAAGCCATGGTAACACAACAAGAATCTCTGCAGTCAGAAAAGCCATGGTAACACAACAAGAATCTCTGCAGTCAGAAAGCCATGGTAACACAACAAGAATCTCTGCAGTCAGAAAGTCATCACCGTAACACGACAGGAATCTCTGCAGTCAGATAGTCATGGTAACACGACAGGAATCTCTGCAGTCAGAAAGCCACGGTAACACAACAGGAATCTGTGCAGTCAGAAAGCCATGGTAACACAACAGGAATGTGTGCAGTCAGAAAGCCATGGTAACACAACAGGAATCTCTGCAGTCAGAAAGCCATGGTAACACAACAGGAATCTCTGCTGTCAGAAAGCCCTGGTAAACACAACAACAGGAATCTGTGCAGGTCAGAAACCATGGTAACACAACAGGAATCTCTGCAGTCAGAAAGCCATGGTAACACAACAAACAGGAATCTCTGCAGTCAGAAAGCCATGGTAACACAACAACAGGAATCTCTGCAGTCAGAAAGTCATGGTAACACAACAGGAATCTCTGCAGTCAGAAAGCCATGGTAACACAACAGGAATCTCTGCAGTCAGAAAGTCATGGTAATACAACAACAGGAATCTGTGCAGTCAGAAAGTCATGGTAACACAACAGGAATCTCTGCAGTCAGAAAGCCATGGTAACACAACAGTAATCTCTGCAGTCAGGAAGCCATGGTAGCACAACAACAGGAATCTCTGCAGTCAGAAAGTCATGGTAACACAACAGGAATCTCTGCAGTCAGAAAGCCATGGTAACACAACAGTAATCTCTGCAGTCAGGAAGCCGTGGGTAACACAACAGGAATCTCTGCAGTCAGAAAGTCATCACCGTAACACAACAACAGGAATCTGTGCAGTCAGAAAGTCATGGTAACACAACAGGAATCTCTGCAGTCAGAAAGCCATGGTAACACAACAGGAAGCTCTGCAGTCAGAAAGTCATGGTACACACAACAGGAATCTCTGCAGTCAGAAAGCCATGGTAACACAACAGGAATCTCTGCAGTCAGAAAGCCATGGTAACACAACAGTAATCTCTGCAGTCAGAAAGCCATGGTAACACAACAGGAATCTCTGCAGTCAGAAAGTCATCACCGTAACACAACAACAGGAATCTCTGCAGTCAGAAAGTCATGGTAACACAACAGGAATCTCTGCAGTCAGAAAGCCATGGTAACACAAGAGGAATCTCTGCAGTCA